>JBBBDQ010001213.1:2357500-2467500 GCA_037127315.1 Ascarosepion bandense | reverse complement strand
TTTCACACGTTTTGCAACAGGTAGTCTAGCGTTATAATGTTGCAATATCACTTTGTCGTGTTTCTGCCAGTAGCATACAGCCATGAATATTTTTCTTGCCGTTAATGTTGATGCATGGCCAGGTTTAACCAACGATCTTGTCCGTTTATATTTATCGAAGTGTATTCACCTTTCATCGCCAGTTACGATAAGATATAAAAAAGAAAATGTTAATTTTCTGTCGTTGAAGCAGTTGTTCACTCATAACAAGACGTCTCTCGATTTCTAGTCGCACGGCATCCAATATTCTTCTTTTTGAATCTTTCCTGATGCTTCAAATGTTTAGAAATTGTTGTTTACTTAACTCGTAATTGTTCTGTCAGTTCTGCTTACGTCTCACATGAGTTTTCATGAAGTAGTATTTCCAATAGCATATCTTTAAACTTTTTCACTCTACCAGAGCGTTTTTTTTAACTTCAACATTAAATTCATTATTTTTGAAGCATCTAAAGCAATCTCTGCATGTTGTTTCAAACAGAGCACTGTCGACATAAGACTCAACAAAAATACTTTGTTCTTCAGCTGTTGATTTTATTAAAATAAATTTGTTCAGTAGCATTTCCCGCACATAGACTTTCCCTGGCAGTATATGAGATGTTTAATGCTATGAAAAACTATGTTTAACAAAATTACATGCACTGAATATCAAGGTTGCTTATAGTACTTCCTTATATGTGTGTTACTGTCGTGGATGTTTGTTGACAAAACCACACAAAATGATAAGTAACAAAAACTGATATGGATATAGAAAATGTATGTTATATTGAACAAAAATATACAAACTGGAACACGGGTTAGTCAGTTCAGGAATGCTAGGAATACTATTAGTAGAAACCATATATACAGTCTTGTAGTAAATAATGTCCGGGTAAAGCGTCTATATTCTTACTGATCAACTAGATGCAATAAAACTACTCAAATGTATCACTGCCTTTTGCAAATACTACTGTTCTCTGTATAGGCAGGATTATATATACACATCAGGTGAGTAAAAAGGGGTGCTCCCCAACAGCTACCATCCGAAATTACACAAACGCACTTCTTCAAATATCATTTATACAGAGTATTTAAAATCTAAATGGTAAACTTCATGATTTGTTACCTATATATAAATAATGGAAAATTCCTAATGAACATTTGTCAGCAAAAGATTTGTTTCCGAGCTGTAGGCTTTTCCAGCATGGGCTAACCAGAATGCTCTATTTTCTACACCTGACATATGCAGTGTTATCAAGTGCCCTATAGCAATTGTTCAAAATATGCACACACTGCTTTAATGAAGGCGTCACATTGATATCTCATAGACTCGCAAACACACTAGCTAATTCTTGAAGAGTTTCGTATTGTCTCGCACCCTGATGCATTTTAATTGCAGATAGTGTTCATATAACCAAGAGGAGAAGAATAAACCAGTCTTTTCAAAAGGCCCCACAGGTAGAAATCCAGACTGCGTGACTAAAGTGCAGAGGAGCACAATCATGCATGAACTACAGTCGTCGACAAGTGATCAGTGAAATATCGCCCATGACTTTTGTTTTCCAGGAAGCGCATGTACGCCTCACCTGTAAGCCCGTTAGGAAGTACGTATGTTTTAATAACCTATCACTAACAGCACCAGCCCAGTTATTGAGGGAGAACCGCTGATAGTGACGTAGTAGAACGAATAAAATTGATATTCGCTTGGACATATACCGTGATTGTGGAAGATAACCATCCCATCCCGTGTAAACTATGCTTCATCTATAAAGTTAATCAAGGCAGGAAAGCTTGAAATTGTATTGCATTACTGTAAAGACCATTGACATAACACAACACATGCAAGGTAACTCCTGGTATCAACGTTAGTACACGTTGTAGATGATATGGGTACAGCTATTTTTCTTGCAATAATAGCAACTTGCCTTGCCCAGTCGTGTGCTGAATTCAGGAGTATCATGCACAAAATTAAGTATCTGAAGTTCTACCTCTGCACCAGAATTAGGTTCGAATGTACTGTTTTCAAAGAGGTGGCGATGGATATTCACAAATATTTTCTTATCGGGACATTGTCGGTGTGGGAACATTTCCTAGTAGAGATGACGTGTTTGTTCATCGTTAAGGTCCGTCAAATCATACCCGAATTGCGCATCTGCCCTCTCTTGTTTGGGAACATGTCCAATCAACATGCACTACTAACACTGTCAAGAAAAATTCACACACGAAAACAATGAGAAAGTTCTATCCGGTTGCCAGCAAAGCAGCGATCTTATCCGGTTGTCTGGATCGTTGCTTAGCGAGTTAGATGTAACCTGTGGAAGATAAAGGTATTCTGATTAGCACATGTTTGAAAGTCTATATGTCGGAAGCAAGCGATTCCAGACATATGATTATATTTTTCATTATTTAGATAAAGAGAAAACAATCCTAAATTTATGCCATCTATTTTTGAATCACTCTATATATTGAAATATATCGAAAGTGTATTTTGTCTTATATATTTTCTAATTATAGCATAATCTGGTACATATCGTGATAAAACTTATGAAGAAAAAGGACGAAAATTATCTTGTATTTCAGTATCTTCATCGTCACAATTCATTGTCATGAATCTTAATTCTATTAATTACATTAGCATACGTATATACAAATATATACGTATATACAAATATTTGTGAGAGAGATAGAGAGAGAGGGAGGGTGTGTTTGTAGACACGTATGAACATTGTAGAAAATTTAGTACTACATGGTGCATACATGTTTCATGCTTTAAGGAATAATTATACAATAATTAATGTACTAATTTATAATCACACACACAAACATATCTATATTACGAAAATTAACGAATTTTAACAAAACTTTGGTTATAAATAATCAGGCAAGTAGATATAAATATATAATACTGTTTAATTAAAAACGGAATATCTACTTAAATACGAGTATCGATAAAAAATAATGTTCAAACAATTCATTTCAAATTGGCGGTTGTTTATAACCAAAGTTTTATTAAAATTCGTTAATTTCCGTAACATGTTTACATTTGTTGACATTACGATACATTTCAGAGCCGATATGGTTGTTTGCGATAGATCGAAAATTGTGTTATATAGACTTAATTAAAACCCCGTTTAGACTGGGGAACATTCGTGGTCGAGCGGTTTAAGACGTTGCCTTTCCCTATGTAGATAGGGGTTGCAGGATCGAATCCTGTCGAATGGTGCACATTTCTGTAATAAAAAATTAATGTAAATAATCAGGCCAGTAGATATAAATATATAATACTGTTTAATTAAAAACAGAATATCAACTTAAATACAGGTATCGATAAAAAATAATGTTCAAACAATTCATTTCATATATATATATATATATATATATATTCGTTCAAAAATGAAATACCTTGTAGGTAAAATCACAAAAGCAGATTTTATTAATACTAATTTTATTAATATTAAAAATAATCCCGGTGAAAAGTTCAATGCAAATAATATTATCTATTGAAGAGCAAAAATATATTTTTTGAAATAAAACTTAGGTAATTACATTCGTTGGTTGGCCATTTCAGTGATTCCCCAGCAAAAATCAGAATCAAAATTTTATTAAAAATATGAGAGAAAAATTCACATTCCGGAAGATTACTCAAAATAATTTCATACACAGGAAGTTTATATTCAAAAGAAAATGAAACCAAATGAAAAGGGGAAGTTAAAAAAGTTTCGTCTAGACGTTATTACTGGAGTAAGGGATGAAAGAGTAAAAAGACACAGAGAAATGGGTTCATAACTCAATTATCGAATAAAATTTTTAGAATACATTTGTATTAAAAAAACTAAATTTGGCCGTGTCACAGGAGTGTAATGGTGAGAGGAAAGGAAAAACAAAAATTCGGTATACATCAAAAGATTTAAGGGAGAAATAAAAAAAGAAGCAGGTTAAAATTCATTATACTCGAATTTTGTCAAAATATTAGCAAAGTAAATTTTCTTCTCCTTATTACTATTTTTACTTTCTACAAAGAGTGATCAGAAGGAATCAGTATGATTTTAAAATGTTGTTTATTCTAAAGTAACTGGCCTATATATTATTCTTTAAATGTTTATATTTGAATAGATTAGAACGAATTGAAATGCTGACATATGAAAATATCATTTATGATTTAGAAATAAAACATTAACCACTATAATATATACATGTTTGGACGAGGTGAGGAAATAGCTGTTCGAAACTTTTTTTGTTAAAATGCAGATTTGTAAAATTGGATTTGCGAAGAAAGCGAATTTTCTATATGAAGAATTATTAAACACCATATTTCTGCGGTAACTCTTCAAAATCAAATCAAATTCAAAATTTAATATGGAAAATTGAAAACATTAAACCTTGTTATTTCTAATAATAATGACCTAATCAAATCTAGACTAGCGATTAGTAATATTGTGTATGAAATTTTATGAACTGTACAAGACTGCGTTTCTTGTCATAAACTAATTAACTATATTGGACATACTAACACTTCCCTGAGTACACGCCTTACATGCAACCTATCTAGTAATAATAGCGCAATAAAAAAGATATTTATTTAACCCATAACTAACAGGATCCTTTAAAAATCTTTGGTTGAAAATACAAAGATACAATTTACATCACAATATCAAAAGCACCTCACTATAACAGAGGCCATATATATCAAACTATTTCTTTCTACCATCATCCATACCTTGGGAATGGGAGTTTGAAAGACTTTTCAAAAAAAGACGAACGCTCACACGATGCCCGCTGCGCGCATTAATTGACAGCGTTAAAGAATTGTCCTTTTCAAAAGAATAACAATAAAGACAGACGAAAATACATTACTGTCAAACCTAATATAACGCTGTTACTTTAGCATCCTTGAAAATAGACTGTGAAGAGTTTGAAAGCGCAAGGAAACTAGAAAATTCTAGAACATTTTGAAATTTTGTAACTGTAACGTAAAGAAAAAAATGTAAGACTACCGGAAAATTAAAAAAAAATGAATAAAATCTTGCTTGTCGGTCGTTATTAAGGAAACATGTATAGATAAAATTTTGCTGTCTATATATATATATATATATATATATATATATATATATATATATATATATATATATATTCAAGATGTCATTTTAAGACAAGCATTTTTCATCCCCTCATAAACATAGAATGAGGAAAAAGTCTATGCCCAGTTGTTAGCTCTAGTAACTGAAGGGGTTGGGAGGTGTTGGTTTTAATAGCCAGAGGAATTTTAGTAGTAATTAACTCTTTGGTAGGGGTGAGTTAGTAATGGTGGTGAAGTTATTGCTTATCCAAATTAAAAAAAACCTTCTTGTTACTAATTGAAACATTAGGATAATTATTATAATTTATAGTTAAGTTTATACACAGACACACACACACACACACACACACACATACACCACACACACACACACACACACACACACAAACACACACACACAGACACACCTATATATATATATATATATATATATATATATATATATATATATATATATAATTTGATTAGAACTGTAAATCACAGATATTCATTTATTAAAAATGAGATTCCTGCATTAGGTTATATTGTATATATTGGTGAGCATCAATATCAATTCCTATTCTGATGTTCAGAAATAACTTAAATGACACATTTTAATTACTTCTTCTTTTAACTATTATTTGTATAATTTTTTCATAGTTTTTATGAAGACACATTTAGAAATATGATGATATGATGAAGATATTACATACGGACTTATTTATGAGCGCACACATAGGCACACACACACACACACACACACACACACACACATGGACATATACATATATATAACAAATCAAATTTGAAAAGGCTATACAGGGTATAAAGGAAGTAAGTTGAATGGAAACTAATGTTGGCAAGAGTCAGATTGAATACATACTAATCCGTGGTTATTGCATATTGTGGTATCATAGGTGAATTTTCTTTCCATGTTCTACATTTCAATGAAGAAATTAGACTTATAGTGTGTTTTTCTTTCACTTTGTTATAATTTACGTAATATATTTTCCTCAATGCGAACAATCAAAGCAATTAGAGTCATGTGAAAGGTATTTCGGACTAGATCGTCTAACAATCGGAAAGTGCGCAGGATCCGAAATAGCATTTAATTGCTTCATATAAGAACAACATTTTCTATCTATATGTGTATCACTTCTTGCATAAATGTACTAAACATGCGTATATATATATATATATATATATATATATATATATATATATATATATATATATATGTGTGTGTGTGTGTGTGTGTGTGTGTGTGTGTGTTTGTGTGTGTGCGTGTGTGTGTGTGTGCATGCGTTTGGAAGTTTACGTATTTCTAAATGCAGTCATCCAGATTTGTCAAAAAAAAATGTAAATACTTGCATATTCTCAAAAAACACAGAATGTCACACACAGTAAGTCTTGCTATCTCTCTCTCTTTTCTTATCTATCTATCTAATCTCTCTCTCTCTCTCTCTCTCTCTCTCTCTATATATATATATATATATATATATATATATTCTTTATGTGTAATATGGGTAGGTATGATAATATGTTCTGAGGTATTTATGTTCATCTGTATAGAGATATTTTTGCGTCCATATATGTATATTTGTATCCATATGTAAGTGAGCACTTGTCTCTCCCGCTTTTTCTCTATCTCTCTTTCTTTATCTCTCTCTCTCTCTCTCTCTCTCTATATATATATATATATATATATATATATATATATATATAAAGACAGTGAGAGAGAGGGTGCAATGCAAAACTTACAAAGTATTATATAAAATGGTCCTTAAGATATTTTAAACATAGATCGATTAATACAATTTTACTGGTAATAATACGTATTCTATTCTTTAGTCAAGCAATCAGATTTTACAAAAACAATGAACAAAAATATATTTTGAAGAAAAACTAATATTTAATAACGCAAAATGTTTACAATGCATTTATTAAATTATCTATTTATTTTTCCTAATGTAACAGTTATGTCTGATTACAGCATGTAGGTGTTTGACGCTGTCCCCTAGAAATTTTTTGCCTGTCTCTAGGCTAATGTTTTTTTCATTTCTCACAACATAAATCCATTTAGTTCATTTAGATTTTGCAGAGGTTTTTTCTGAATTCTCAGTTTTATCTCTCTCAATAAATTTTCTTTCGGATTGAGTTCTCCAGAATGACCTGCAAGATTGCAGTAATGTTTAGAATTACTGTCTTGTTGAACGACCCAGTTTAGTTTCTAGCCAAACGAATGCACCCCTTTACGTAAGTATTCCTTTAGATTGTCCCTATAATATTTTCTATTCATCCTCTCTTCTAATATTACAATGTTTCTTACCCTTTGAAAACTAAAGCAATCGTAACTGTTCAGCCTCCATATTTTACTGCGGTGAATGTGTTCTTCGGTGAATATTCAGTACCCTTCTGTTTCCAGATATTGGCCTCATCATTTCTGCTAAAAAGGTCAATTTTTCGTTTTGTGTGAACAAATTACATGTTTCTAAAATGCAGCTGGCTTGATACAATGCTCATTTGCAAAGTCTATTCTTGCAACAACGTGTTTTGTCTAATAAGTGTGTGTTTCCATTGCACGTCCTTAAAAAATGTCATATCGACAAAATTAACGACTAATTGTATACGTCATCATTTTACTCTACTTCAAGACATTCCTGAACTTCTCAAAGCGTAATTTGACGACAACCATAGGCCCTTCTGGACGAATGAAATGATACGCCTTCCAGTGACGAACTATCGTAACAACTGAACTCAGTAACATGTTAAACTGACTAGATATCTTCTCATAACCACGTCTATTGTTATGAATTCAAGAATACGTTTACGGAGGTCTTTATCAATTATTTTTCCTTTCCCTTTTTTATCAATCGTTAAATGATGATTGACAGAAAAATAATGACGCACTACTTTCAATCATTTCTAAAAGCATCATAACATTAATATAAAAATGTGTTGTTAGTAAAAATGTGTAGTAAAATTTTGAGTTACTAAATATCAGTTTTTCTTCGTGGGATAATTTTTTGAATTTAAAACCCTCTGATTGTTTGACTGAATAACTAAACATATGTTATGAGAGCAAAAAAAAAATAATTGATGTAACTCTATCTTGGTATTATTTCGAACTATTCTTCTCACTTTGGTTGATATAGATGTTATGATAGAATGTTTCGACCAAGTACACTCTGGTCGTCATCAGTTGTCCATTGATTGGCTGATATGGATTGATTATTTTGTTGATTGATGTGATATATCTTGTGAAATCAATTATTGTTTTTTTTTTTTTGGCGGATTTGGTGTGTCACTAACAGATTCAGTGATTGAACTCAGGACCACAAGATGATACTAACACATGCATAAACAAAAACTATATCTACTACGCCACCCCCCCGAAAGACTGCTGTTGTGTATTTTGTATATTTTTATATCCAGTGTCAGATGGTTTTGACAATTGAAATATGTTAGTGGTCTAGTGACTCATGTCATAATTATTATTTATCTCTGAGATGAGCAATTTGAAACTTACTCCTCTCATAAATGTAAATTAATGTAACTATTATAAATAATTAAAACAGATTTTGTCTTGAGCTGCAAATCTTTTAGGGGCACTGTATATGTGTGTATATGGGTGGTTGCTTAGTTACCTCGTAGTGTTTTAAATATTGCCATGATAATCACTGATATAATCATGTTACTAAGTGTAAGATGTCTGCTGAAAGTTTTTAATTGGATGACATCATTACATTTATATTGTCATGTAAGTCTTACCAATGTTTTAGACTCGCAGTGTGACTAATTTTACACATTCGATGGAATTGAATTTTCAAAATAATTGCAATGATAATTAATGTGAAAATACTTCAACAAATTTAGATTTAATACTAGGTTTAAAATTAGATTTTATCTATATATTCTTACAATTTGGTTCTGGTCGTCAAAAGTAACAGCAAAATATTTACATCGATATGCCGTGTAAAACGACAGTAACATATATATTGATGAACCAGTATGTACTATAATATATTTAGACATGAGAAAAAACAAACAAACAATTGAGCGCAACAAGACAGATATATATATATATATATATATATATATATATATATATATATATATATATTATATGTATTAAAACGGCTGGGAGAGCTGAATAAGGCGTAGTAAAAAGTACTAGTAGTAAAAAGAACGAATTAAGCCGAGGTTGCTTCGCTATTATCCTTAATGGACTGAAGGGACGCTGCCTTGCTATTTTCTCGCGACAAGAGGGATATATATATATATATATATATATATATATATATATATATATATATATATATATATATATATATATTCACAACGTTCATAATTATAGTAGATTGGATTATTTCATCCGCTGTTTGGAGTTGAGTTTTTTACGAGACTTTGTTGAAATCACTGTTTAATTTCTGAGAAAATTTTCAACAACCATTTTAGATTTTTCTATTTTGTCTACTGTTTCACATTTTTTGAATTTATCCTTTTTGTTTTACTTCCTTTGTTATTTTGGTTCTCGTATATTCAAGGTTTTTGTCCTGTACATTTTTGTCCTTTTTCTAACAAATATATCTTGAAGCTAGTTTTGATTTTGTCATTTTTTGTTATAAGATTATTTTTAATTTTATTTGGTCTTTTGTTTGTTTTTAGTTTGTTTGTTTTTTTTGTTAGTTTTTTAATTTTTCCCTCCTCTTTTTACTAGTCAGTTTTTAGTTTTTATTTTTTTATTATGGTTTACTTGTAATTTTCCCATAAATATTTTGTTGTGGGGATTATTCGATCACCTTCGTGGATTTACCAAGAACGGGGTAGCTAGAACTTGGCTCGTCTTAAACGTTACTTGTCGGCAAAGAATTATAAAAGAAGTGATCTACAATGCGTGCCAGAATTATATGCAAATAAATGTTTTGTTATAACCCCGTTCTTTAATAAAAATTAGTGGAACTTGGCACGTTATAGGACAAGACTAACACATGAGTTGATCTTAAATTCTAAGCTAATCTCTCGCAATACTAAACAAATGGCAGTGATTTTGGTGACTTGCAGCCTGTTTTAGCGTGCCAACTTTATATGCAAATCATTACTAAAGTGGTAAATATGGTGAAGTGGTGTCGGAAAATTAAAACATTGATTATTTTTGGAATATTTAATTTCAGAATAACAATAATACAGAGCAAACATCTTCAGTATGGTTTCATAGTACAAACAATATCGTATATAGTTGCCATTTATTTTAGCAAGAGAAAAAAGCCTTTGGTGCATTGAAGATGTTAAGCTTTCGATTCAATCTAAGGAAATTTTTTTGGCAGCAGTCAGAACGGCATTCCATACGACATTCTTGGATGTGTACTGCCTTCCTCTGAAGTAAAACTTCCTTTTCACGATGATCCACAGATTTTCGATGGGATTTAAACAGGCTGACCATTGCATTATTTTCCCATGTCTGGCAAAAACACTCTCCAAATATTCAGTGGTCATCCTTGCAGCATGAAACGGTGCATTATCATTCATGAATATCATCTTTTTCCGGAATGACAAATTCTTCTTCTTGTGCCAGGTTTCATGGTGTTCTTTAATGAAGTCAATTCAGAGTTTGGCGGTCATTTTCACTTCATCTGCGACTCTGAATGGTCCTATCAGCTCTTTACCAATGATTGCAGCCCAAAACCTCACACCACCACCTCCTTTTTGACGCCTGATCCGGTAGGGACGTGGACACTCATTACTGTACTAAAATCTCCTCCACCCATCGGGTTCATCAATGGTCGCTCGACAGTCATCGGTGAACAAAACATTTTGAAAATTTCCCTTCATGTGATTTCTTTCACAAACTGTCCTCTTTTTCTTGTGCATATCCTTTAATGGAGGTCGAATTTTGGGTTTCCACATTTTGCAACCGTCATCAACATACGGCATCGAATTGATTTGGGCACATCAGGAACGCCAGCATTTTCTAAAACATTTTACTAGTTTCAAGAGGGTTACGGCGGACTTCTCTCTTGATGCTACGCATGGCTCGATGTGACACAGGGGCTTTCTTTGAATTTTGTCCTTGTCAGAATGTCCGTTGCAAAGGTCAGGGTTAGTCACAAATTTTTTAATTGTACGATGTTCACGGTCCAATTCTTTGACTATTTCTAAGGTAGATAACCTATTACGAATCATTTGGACAATTTTAGAATTCTCAGATTGACTCAAAGCACATTTACATCTCATCTTGCATATAAAGTTCGCAAGCTGAAATAGGCTGCAAGTCACCATAATGGCTGCCGTTTGTTTACTATTGCGCCGATTAGCTTAGAATTTTAGATCTGCTCATTTGTTAGTGTTGCCATGTAACGTGACAATTTTCACTAACTTTTATTAAACAATATCGGAGTTAAAACATAAAATTGATTTGCATATAATTCTGGCACGTAGTGTAGTAATATCACTGAAAGAAAATATGTCAGTTTCGTAAACGTTCTTTTTAAGTTTATAATTTAACAGAGGCGTTCAACACGGTAACTTCAAGAATATTTTTCCTGCTGACAACCGCCGTAAAAACACGAAAATTAGAGGAACGTTGGAGAAATCCCTCAAGTTTCTGAAAATTGTTCTTAAACCGCTGGCAGAATGTTCACATGCTATGTGAAAGTTCCTACTGACAACTGGAGAAGAAGCAAAACAACTGGCGGGAAACATTCTGGTAACCAAAGCTATTCAATTTCAAACTTAAGCAGACAGAAAGCAAGTGTGATAATTCATGGGATGCTCGTAGATTAGAGGCCTTCTTTGACATTTGCGTTCAAGTTAGAGATGTCTTCCCAGTAATTAGAACTACAATGCGAGAATTGCCACCGGCGGCTTCATTTTTCTGGTGACAATGTGCCGCAAATATTTCTGAACATCCCTAAAGTGCTGATATTACAGGACCAAAGGATACTTGTCGATGTGGAGGGACGTAGATCTTACCGCTGGTCCTCCGGCTTGCGGTTAAATTCTTGGAAGTGCGTTGCTCTTCAGGGGCCGTTATTTGAAATGATTGTCTCGTTCGCTTTCTTGGAGTGTGGTTCACGCTGAATTGGTTAGAAATACAGCAAAAGCTATAAGTAGCGCTCCGGACTTGTCTCCAAAAGAAGTTGTTCAGTATGTATTCTTTTTCATCTTTTAGCAGTTGTTCGTATTCTCCCGAACTAAATATCATAAGGCTATCTAAACGCTTGCTATTCTCTATCATGTTGAGTGGTTGCAGGCTTGTGTTCGATAATAGTAGCTGTATAAAACATCTGTGTCATGATGGGCGCTTGGAATATCACACGTAGTTTTCTAGAGCAGAGCACCATCGGAAACCTCAGATATAATCGACTTACTTGAAAGGATGTCAAGAAGTCTTAAGTGTGATTCCTAAGTTCACTTACCTTTCATCGATTATGAAGGTTTATATCAGGTTTTATTACAAGGGTTCACTTTGGGCCCATTTTTCAGACAGCTCTGCTTATCGGCAGCCGAATTGTGCTCCTTTAGATTTTGGGTGCCAACGGCGAACTTTCTCAGGGACCCTCAGTTTTTGCTTGCCTAGTGATTGTTTCGAAGTATCTCACACTGACGTAAGTTTTCGATGGATCTAGGACGGTTTGCCAAATTACTACCGGTGTGATCTTGACTTAGGGGAAACATATTCGTACGCCTTCTACCACCGTCTTCAGCTGCGTTGAGTTGACGGTCTCGTGTCTGCTGATCGTTTGTCACTCTCGTATTCTGGGAAAAACGAATAGTGTTTTTACATTGTTAGCTGTGGCAGGATTAATAATATAAACGTAAGTCATAAATCTTGCAACATGGATGTTATTCCTATGGACATTTGATATGGTTCTTGGGGCATCAGCTGAAGATGAAATTCGGATACGATAGAAAGCGTTTGGTGACGACAGATTTCAGCAATTAATAGATGAATTTAGTTTGATTCAGGTCTTGAATGTCTTTATAAGGTCTTATTGTACACGGCGTTCTCTCCCATTGCTAAGCTAAACTTTTCTTTTGTATCTGCTTAATGAGAGTTATTGTTGTCCAATGCCTGCTCTCGGTACACTCCATTCTTAGATTCTCAAACTACACAATTTGTTTTCACATGTTTGGTTCCGTCTTTAGTATTTTCCTCTCCGAATATTTACTTTTACAACTCCGTCTTAGTGAATGAGCCTCTTGATTTGTCTGGCAGGCTAAAAACAGCGGCCCCTTCTGTAAGGATAGATCAGTACTTACTAACATATGCCTTTTTTTAGTATGTGTATTTTTTAATATTTTATTTGTCTTTAGGGTTTTCTCTCAAAATCCTTCTCATCAAAGAAATTTTCATCCAATTGTTCTTGACAATTTAAACTTTTATATCACGTATTTTAGTAAGCTTCCTTGTGTATATGTGGTATTGTGATGCGTATTCCTTGTTTGATTGAGGTTTACTAACGTCCTACCAAGGGGGATTCGACACAAGGTCAATTAATGTGGTGATTCTGAGATATTAAGCTGAGCTAAAAAATCCGGTAGACCTAGATTATGGCTTGGTCAAGCTCTTGTTATTTTTTGTTTTTTTTTTTACCCTAAAGAGAATCTCCACTTCGGCGGAGAACTGATCATTTAGGGTGAATGAAGACGGATGAGGTCTTGTGGTGTTTCAATGTATGAAAGTATCATGATTGCTATATATAGGATAGTTCGCGTTAAACGGCCACTTCCAACATCCTCTTAGGCCATACAATAAATACGTTATAGTAGAGAAGATAATTAATTTCGAATTGGTCACTGGCAATTGGAAGCCCCAATGTTTTGCTTTTTTCTTATAGATATAATCATTCCATTTTTTATTATATGTTATTTTGTTCAAAAGTACTGAAAGACATACCATATCCGTTTGCAAAATTTTCTATTTATTTGCGCATATTTCATCAGTTTTCATCTGGGATCAGGTTGTTGTAAATTCACATATAATAACTTGTCATTCCTTATCTTAAATATATGACTGAACTAATTTAGCAGTATTTTTATTTATTATTATTTAATCTCCAACAAGGCTTACAATAAAAATTCCTACTTAAATTCAAAAATATATTAATGATTATCCCATTCATTATCCTATTAACTCTTGCCACATTTTTTAAGAGAAAATATTCGTAAATCTAACTTGTCTCAATTTTGCTAAAGGAATGGAATACTTTGAACTGGATTCTTCAAATTGCCGTCTCTTAACAAGTCTAGTTTTTATTATGCCTTAAATATTGTAACCTTCTGTCATCCGTACGTGGTATTTGTTTCTCGAAACAAAAGTTTTTACTCATGCACACATTCTAAAAAAATTTAAAGAAGGGGGGAAAATCTTTTACAAATTATTTGTATGTATAGGACCTTTTTAATATAGCATATCTTTTTGACATCAGTCTTTCCAGATTAGTTCGTCAGTTTTAATATTTCTTGAGATCCAGTTTTCTAAAGTTTGGTTTGATTTCAAATGTTTTGTTACTCATTTTTAGTTCTGCATCAGCCGAGTGTTTATTTTTTAAATCAATTTAAATTGTATGTGCAAAAATAAATTTTTTACCTAAATTATAATTTATATAAAAAGAAATATGTATATGTCATAACATGAATGATTATAGCGCAATTGATTTTACTGTTTAAACTAACTGGATGAAAATCTGAGGAATGACTAGTTGACAATAGTAGGTATTAATAAAAATCTTTAACATATAAATATTCTTGAATACTACTTTTTATATATTTAATATAGCAGGTGAATGTTCTAATCTAAAATAAATAATAACAGCAAAGTTTGAAATTTTCTTACATCAGCTTGGCAGATTTAATATTTCTTCAGTCAGAAATCAGGAAACCTAAAACCAATACTGATTGCATCATACAAACAGAAATCATCTTAGAAATTACGACTAAGAATGAGAAGAATTAAACAAAGTCTTCATCAACATATGTAGATATATTTCTGTCACATACACACACAAATAACTTTCTATTTTAATAGTTTTTAAATTACAAAGAGAAATGTTTCAAGCATAAAAGGTTATGAGTCATCGTCGTTAAAATTGCAGTGATGATTATTTAGTAAATAATAATGCAGAGACTCATTTTAATATTCCCTATCTGTTATGTGAAAACACGATTTCAATTATTCTTATAGTAACCGATAAAAAAAAATACAGAAAACTACAAATCCATTTTGTAAACGGAACGATTAAAAATAATCATTAATAGAAGTTGATTCCAACAAAACAGTCTACAGATAAAATAATTCTTTAAACATGAACCATGTTTCGCAAATACATAAAAAATAATCGAATATGAGTATGCTGTAAAAAAAGAGTCAATAGAAAAACGTATTTTCTAAATTCATCTTACAGTTTGCCTCTTTAGTCAATAATATAATAGGTGACGTTTTACGCGTTTTTCCAAATATGCTTAATATCTATCGTAAATTATTGTCAATTAAATTAAAGATTGAATACAGAATACTTATCTTTTCAGTTAAGGGATATATATCTTGTTTTTCCTAGTGAAGAGATATTTATTATTTCCATTCCCACGTGGGTTAGTACGTAATATTAAAACGGTTCCCCTTGTATTTGTAAGGGAAAAAGGAGAAATAAAATGAAAGAATAAACGCCTATTCTAAAATAGAATTTTTTATATGATGGCACACACAATATTGCATATATAGATAGGTGTCCACAAATAGAAAAATACATATCTATTATAGCTAACGCAAAGCAAATCATCAGAAGGAACAAAAAGAAAAAAAAATAAATTAAGGATACCTCTGTTTTGCCATAGTTATGATTCTAGATTGGAAGGGGCCGAATTCTACCCCACAAAGTGATATTCTAAACGCAACGTAGATATATCCCAATGCTGAAAGTATGGGGCACCTAGTGCGGATCGAAATTACGCCCAATGTTAATTATTCTTGTTAACAAATACACCACGCCTCGGTGACCAACGATTGATTTTCTAAGCGCTGCTTAGATGTGGCACAAGTCCGAAAGTATGGGGTACTCAGTGAGGAACAAACTCACTACTCAGTTGTAACCGGTTCTAGCAGAACAAGTTTTCTAACCATTACACCGCGTCGAGGTGCCCATCCTTACCTCACAAGAATACGGCAGGCTTCATCTTTGTCCCAGGGAACAGCAGCAGACTCCGCCTAGGTTAAAAGCCTAGGCAGAAGGGATCTACTTACTTCCTCTGTTGCTGTTAGCTGAAAGACTGGGACACGCGCTTGGGTCATTATCAGGTCTGGCGTCACGAGCGGTTGTCTTGTAAACAAGTAACTTTATCTCGACTAAAGGAAGATAAGATTTTTTTTTATCCTTACATCAGCATTTTCTTAGCTATGTATTTCTCCTTGTTACCTATAGAATATTTGGCGATTATTCTTTGTCTCTTCAGTAGCTAGTTGATTATGAAGATAAATTTGATAACCTCACTTCCCATTTTTTATCAGACTATGGGATAATCTATGGTGAAAATAAGAGCATATCTCAAATCGGACATTATTTAATATTGTATATTTTGTATCCATCTAGAGTTACATGCACAGGAATGTATATGCAATTTAAAATCGTGAAAACATAGCGCATAAAATGTTTAACTAGTAATAATATGATTTATATTTCTGTTTTCCCCCAATTTTATCACATCATGATGTGATAAATGTTTAATTTTTCACCGGTTAGAATCGAGGATTTGAAAGTTGTGTCACTTTTGCCGTGTTTGAGCAGGACAACGTAAATTGAAACTTGGTTCGTTTTTGTACTTTTTTTCATGAGGCGCTTAAACATTAGACTAGTTTATTTAATTGTTGCAACTACATTCCGGAACATTTATAATATGTTTTTATTTTTATTTTTTATAATGTCGCCCCAAGCAAGACATTTTACTGCCACTGTAGTGCAGGGGATTACATAGGAGGAATGTTATGAAAATTGCGAGGTTGCTGGGGGTATAAGGAAGAGAGTAGAAGAGGGAAGAGATTACTGATGTGAATGGAATGGACGAGGAGGAATGCTATGAGGAGTGAGAGGTTGCAGGGTGTGTCTGGAAAAGAGTAGGAGACGGAAGAGAGTACTGATGAGAGTGGAGGTGGATGTAGACAAGCATGAGAGAGAGCATGTACGTTAGTGAGACAGGAGATGACTATTGACTTTACATTTAAATTCGCGGAGATTGTAACTGTCAAGAAAGCAAGTATGCAGAAGAGAATTCCATCAGCGGGAAGTCCTTGAAAAGAAGCTGCTGGAGTAGAATTTAGGTTTACAATTTATTGGTTTCACAGTAAAAGGTGGGAACTATTTGATAATCTTGTGGCTCGAGGAAATTCGTATATAGGGTTTATCAGTTAGCTAAATTCATCGAAGCAGAAGCCCTGAAAGTATTTGTAGAAGAGACACAGGAAAGCCACACTGTGTGTGTGAGAAAGCGACTGTAGCCTAGCTGCCAAGTCGGGATCGATCACATTACTGATTATCCGTTGGATTTTGTCGAGGACACCTAAATGGATAGCAGGAGCACCGGACCAGATATGGCAGCAATAGTCAATGCACAGGCGGATGGTAGACTTGAATATGTGCAGGATTGTTTGGGACAGGCAAAACTTCCTGACCCTACACAGAGCACCGACTTTCCTAGCAGCGAATTATTAGCTATGTATTGTATATACTTATACTTGAGGTATGGTGTGAGAGTTAACCCGAGAAGGTGCAGTGTTTCGCTTTCAGCAAAAGAAGCCTGATCCATATTAATGGGCGGGAGAAACGATTTTCTGTTGTGATCATTAGATAGCTGATTCGTTTTGGAAGCATCAAAATTTACGAGCTATTTCTTGCCCCAGTTCACCACGGATTGGAAGTCCTTTTTAAGCTCGGCAGCAAGGTTTGCTTTTTCAGCCTCGGTAGATTTTGATCGAGACGAGAGTAAACCGTAGTGTATATGCTCACTTGTGATATTATTACATAAGGGAGATCGTTAATATAGATAAGGAAAAACGTAGGAACTAGAAAAGAGCCTTAAGGGACACACGCATTCATGTGATAGTATTGGGATAATTGTCCGTTCAATACCACGCTCATTGTACGGTTTGAAAGGAAGGACTGGATTAGTTCAAGCAGTTGTCTAGTTATACCATAGCCCTGCAACTTGCATAGTAGGCCAGCATGGAGATGTCAAGGGCTTTGCCGTTTTTGTCGAGGGCCTCGTGTATATACTCAGTGATGGTCGTGAGCATATGAGCAGTAGACCTAGTGAAGCGGAAGTCATACTGTTTGTCAGAGAATGTGTGGAGTATTTGTGTGATATCCCTTGCTTGGTGCCTTAAATCATTTTAATCAGTGCTTCGATGGCGACAACATAAGCAACAGTTAGATCTGAATTTAAACTAACGTAAAACATTTGTCAAATATGGCACCATGTTATAAAATACAAATGCAGTTTATATGGCTTTAATTCATTTTCGGAAATAAAAGCATCAAAGGAGGAAATCTAGCTCATTTACTTCGGTTTTTATTTATTACTTAAAATAAATAAATATACACACACATAGGCTCATAGAGAAAGACACGTTGAAGATTTTCATTTTGTAATGCGCTGATGTTATGAATTTCACTCACGCATGAAACAATGACACGTTTTCAAACTACAACTGTTACAATTGTTTGGGCCCAACTGCGTTATATATTCCAGGGTCGCAAAAAAGGTTTCAGAACACCTCATTCTTCTGAGAAAGCATTTCAATATTCATTATAGAAATCCTGGTTGTAATTGAAACGACCGACGAGCTTTTTGTTAACATGTCATAAATGCATACCTGTCTGCGTATGTAAGTTTAAGCACCAACGTTTGTGAGTGTATGTGTAAAAATTAACTAAATTAAAAGATAAAACTAAAATGTTTATAAAATATCTACGATTAAGGACCAAGAGATAATTTCTTACCTATAGAATATTGGCGACTCTTCTTTGTCTCTTCCGTAGCTAGTTGATTATGAAGATAGGTTTGCTCATGTAACGTCCCATCCTTTATCAACATAGACTTGAGGATGTCTATGGTTAAAATAACAGCATACCACAAATCGGATATTATTTAATATTACCTATTTTGTATCCGTCGAGACTTGTATTCTGACGAACATTTTGTATCCAGTTATTTTACCTTGCCAATCACAGTTAGCCTGGAATGTACTAATGAGCGTTCTTAAATTTATATATTTGTAAGACATAACAATATTTTTACTTACGTTTTTCAAATATGTTGCGAAATAATTCCTTAACTTTGCACTGGTATTAACCATTAGGAAACAAATGCATCATTAAATATTTAAATTTTTATTCATATATTAATTTTGTACTTATTCGGGAAGCAACATCTTGTTTTTTGGCAAACCAAAAAAGTGTATGAGAATATTCGAGTTTATTATTATATACTGACGAATCTATTATTCTTGTATTTTCTACAAGTATATTTCGGATGGAGATTGAATTTTTTACGCGTGGGTTTAAAGATATAAATGTTGTGCTAATAGCCTCGTCTAAATGTAAATAAATAATAAAAATAATAGAATCTCTATTAATAAAAGAGAAAAATACACCACTCAATTACTCCCACAATAAACTCAGGCAAATTAGGAGGACCATGCATAGAAAATAAATATTCATATGATATTAGATACACATATAAAAAATGCATATATTCAGTTAAAAAGAGAAATAAAAAATTGCTATTGATAATGGTTTAAAACTTTGTAGAAAGTACTCGGATATGCACCATTTTTAGACAATTCTTCATTTTTTTCTAGAAATGAAAACAATTATGAGAAAAGAAATTAAAATAAATAAAAAATCCAATTGCAGTAGCTAATCTGTCGTCTTTAATGAAACTGAAAAAAATTGGATAACTGCCCAAGCACTAACACATACACACACGCGCGTGCATGTGTGTGTGTATGTGTGTGTGTGTGCGTGTGAGTGTGTGTGTGTTTGTGTGTGTGTGAATATTGTGCAGTAATTAGGTACGTGTATAAACATAATAAAAATTAAGGAAATGTAACTATCGGAAAAATGCAATGAATTATTTTAAAAAATAGAATGGATTAAAAAGAACGCCTTAGTGGCATTTTCACCTTGGTTTGGGTGAATTAAGTAAAACAAAATTATAATAAAATAAAATACCATCAAGCCTGTTCAAAATTACTATACTCTCCTAAATATTAGAAGAAAATAAAGAAAGATGTGAAAATTCAGAGTCTCTTTGATGAAGAAAAGAACACTAATTATTCTATCATAAAAGGCCATCGGTTGATCCCATCTGTTGACTTAATCTGCGAGATGTCATTTTACTTGAGTCGCGTTAAATGCTTTCTTCTCTCTGGAATGGACTGTTAATGGCATTTTATATATTGCTTTTGACAGGCAAGTCATTTCAAACCGAAAAGAAACCAATTTAATATGTGATATTTCTCAGTATGTATTGTACTTTGATATATATATATATAGTCATCTGCAGACAGATCTGTTTCGCTGTTTCACAGCTCATTAGTACGGTTAGTCTCCGATTGCTTTTTAACCCAGGATTGAAACCCGACCGAATTGGCGTCAGTCGGCGATTCTACCTTTGATCTATAGGCGCTCGGTAGAAGGAGCCAGACTTTTTAGCGTGTATATTATCATTATACACGCCCAATGGCTAAGAGTGTTCTAATCCTTTGCTGAATGAACGATGCGTAGATGCTAGAGTAGCTACTGTTTTTCAAAGTCTACCATTCGTCCAGAGAGCTCAATCAGGGCGTGAAAGCGTAAAGAGACATCTGCAGACATATCTGTTTCACTCTATCATACGGTTAGACTCCGATTGCTTTTAAACCCAGGATTGAAACCTGATCAAATCGGCGTAAGATATGGGCGCTCGGTAGAAGGAGGCAAACTTATATATATATATATATATATATATATATAAATTAATGGCATAAATTAAAAGATATATCATTATATATTCCACTGTTTTGTAATTTTTACTTTTATAAAATGTTGCATACAGATGTAGAGCATTTATAGAGATGTAGTTATTATTAATGTCATAAGAATAACATAGCATACAACTCAAAGGATTTCAGGTTTCGGTGCCAAATGCATCATCACTGCAACTGAACAATATTTCACAGACTGAGGATGGTTACCCTAGCACCGAAACCTGAAAGCTTTTTGAGTTACATTCGCATATGTCATTATTGTAACACTAATTATAATAATCTATCTATCTATCTATCTATCTATCTATCTATCTATCTATCTATCTATCTATCTATCTATCTATCTATATGCGTTTCCTCTTAATATATAATATTGCTAATGAACACTATGTATTTGATTTTAAGCATACACATTATGTATATATACTCTTGTATTATAACACATACACACACAGACATATATATATATATATATATATATATATATATATATATATATATATATATAGTCATACTCGGACAGGTTAGTTTCGCTGTATCACAGCTCATCATACGGTTAGACTCCGATTGCTTTTAACCCAGGATTGAAACCCGACCGAATTGTCGTCAGTCGGCGATTCTACCTCTGGACTCTGGGCGTTCAGTAGAAGGCATACTTTTTAGCGTGTATATATATATATATATATATATATATATATATATATATATATATATATGTTGAAAATTACGTATTTTGTGACCTATGTTTCTAAATTTTGTGTCTCTACAGGCGATTTACAATAACTGTACCGCTTTTGCAAACTTTCAGGTAACAGGGATCTTTTACGAACGCAAAATCTTCAAAATTACATGTAATTTATGGAACTTATAACATTTCTACCAATGATTATATGATCTTCGTATCAATTTATTGGTATGATTGCACTTCTATTCTTTCATTTAGTAAATGATTTCTGTCTAAGATCGTAACAATAGCCAGCTTTTCCTCCTCTCATAATCTGAATGTTTTACTTTCGTTTTAATGTTTGATAATTTTTAATATGCCACCGACCGAATTGCCGGGGTATATTCTATGTTTAAAATCACTATTTCCTCAAGTGGCTAGCCTGTTCTGTACAATTATTGTAGTATTCCTGTTTAAATGCAGACGTATGCTTAATATATAACCTTAGAAGTGTCTTTCGTGGATCCTACATATGTTTTACCTTGACCATTTACGTTTTGCTTTGTAAATAATTCCGTTACAAAATAAGTTAAGTGGCCATTTTCGTCCCTTCAATAACATTCCTTTTTTAATTATGTTATTTTGTGTGTTAACATTTAGGTTTCCGGTGTTTTGTTTTTTTATGTAATTTTCTATGTTATCAGTAATCCTAATCCAATCATTCCTCTCTAACCGCAATTTGAAGGAGTTATTAAACGGACATGCTTTCCCAAAACTACCTTAAGAACGCGGGTGTCCCTCAAGGCTCTATATTAGGTCCTACGCTCTTTCTGATCTACATTAATGATCTCCCCGATGCCATAAGAAACCCAAGTAGGCATGTACGCCGATGAAACCACAATTCACTCTCGCCTCGATCAAAAATCTTGTGTGGGCGACAATGCGAACCTCGATGCCGAACTGGAATAAGAAATAGCTCGTAAATTTTAATGCTTCCAAAACGAAGCTGCTATCAATTAACCCTCATAGACAATCGCTCCTGCCTCCCATTAGCATGGAACAGGTTTGCCTTCTAGAGAGTAAAACACTACGCTTCCTTTGTCTCATACTCTCAGCGGACCTCAAGTGGAATGACTATATCTATTCCATTAATAAATCCGTTGCTATGAAAGTCGGCTCTCTGTTCAGGGCCCGGAAGTTTTTCCGGTCTGAATCTATCCTGCACATTTATAAATCTACCATCCGCCCGTGTTTTGAATACTGCTGCCACATCTGGTCAGGCGCCACTGCTATTCTTATCGGGGTTCTTGACAAAATACAACTGAGAATCTGTAATGTGATCGATGTCGACTTTGCAGACCAACTGTAGTCACTCTCTCCCCGGCGTGAGGTGGCTTCCCTGTGCCTCTACTATAAATACTTTCACGGCTTCTGCTGCAACGAACTTAGATCACTGGTGCCCCCTAGATATGAATTTGCACGAGATACTAGATTAGCTACTAGGTCCCACCGTTTTACAATGAAACAGATGTAACCAAATTTCTACTCCAATAGCTTCTTTTCTCGCACTTCCCGTCTGTGGAATTCCCTTGCTTCCCCGACAGATACAATCTCCAGGAGTTTAAATGTAAAATCAATAGACACCTCCTAACCAACTAACTCGCACCCATTCTCTCAAACACTCTTTCCATCTACCAATCCCTCATCCTCGGTATCCTTACCCGTCTATCACCCTTCTGACATTTCCTATATCTAACCACTCTTTCCCATTACTTTCTCTATGTTACCCCCTAACCACTCTTTCTCATCACTTTCCCGTATGTAACCCCCTAAATACTCTTTTTCATCACTTCCCCATGTAACCCCCTAACCACGCTTTTTCATCACTTCCCCTATGTAACCCCTAACCACTCTTTCTTATTGCTTTCCCCTATGTAACCCCCTAACCCCACTTTCTCATTACCTTCCCCTATGTAAACCCCCAAACGACTCTTTTTCATCACTTTCCCCTATGTAACCCCCTGCGCAATAGTGGCAGTGGCATGCCTTTCTTGGGGTGAAATGATTTTAAAAACAATTACAGTTTTAACTCTGTTTGTCTGAATTTCGAATGAAAATTTTGTTTAAATTTGAAGTACTAATCGATTAGTTTAAAATATATTTGTCGTACTTTGGTTTTTTCTCCTATGTTAAACGGTGATTTGAACGAGGTAATGTTTTGATTTTCTTTTGTCTAGTTATTTGTGGTGAGTATTCTAAAATGGTCTTTTCGCAAAATATTTTTAAGGCTTCTTCATATTTTTTTAAATTTTCATCAAACATTGCTTCGGTTGACAAATTTGACGATAGCCTGTGCTCTATTTATTTATGGATGCGTTTGATTATGCAAGTGAGATGGTTATATATTTTATTTACGTACATTAATGTTGCGTTTTTATATATTAAAAGATACTGCTAGTTTGTAACTATTCTCAGTTAAAAATGTTATTAAAGAAGACAAACCTAACAACATATATTAAATAAGCCCAAAGGTATACGACAAAAATTAAGGAAGAAATCACAATTTTACAAAAATATACGAATTCCTATAGTGAAAATATCATCAAAGAATCTATAATTGTCACACTGGATTTAATCAAGAAGTTACAAACTTTGCCATGTCAGCAAACTTTCCTAACAAAAAACGACCGCAAGAAAAACTTTCCCAAAAGCCATCCTACAGGCTCAAAAATCTAACAAAAACTGAACTGGGTAAAATAAGCTATCATATATTACAAAAATTTTGTGACACCCTAAGAATCGCTACTCAAGCTAAGGAGTGGGAAAACACAGGTGATTTTATTTCCTGGCTTCAAAAAAATCAAAATAAAAACAAATATACTTAAAAAATATAACATGACATTGAAAACCTTTACCCTTCAATATTTGAGAAAGATTTAATGGAAGCGTTAAATTTCCATTAATTGTATACTGATATATCATCCAAACATACAAATATAAATCTACATTGCCGAAATTCTATACTATTCAACAATGATGAAGCATGGATTCAAACAATAAACATACATTTGATGTACCACAAGACGCATTTTACGGAGCAGAAATTTCAGAATTGATGGAAGTACATATCCTAAGTAAAATCAATGAAATAATCTACATAGACAACCGCACATTATAGAGAGATCCTGGATTAATGATAGCACCGGACAACAAAAGCGAGAAAGATAGAATAAGAAAAAATACCTTTAAAAATATAGATTCTGAAATAATAGTTGAAAGAAATGAAAAAGGTAGTCTAATATTTAGTTGTAGAATTTAATTTACAATCTCGCTGTGTCTTTCCATATATAAAAGCAAACAATCGTAAAAACATAATTAAGTGCATCCATAAAGGAATAGAGTACAGATTATCAAAAATGCGTCAAACAAAGCAATCTTTGATGAAAAAAATAAAGATTATGAAGATATCTAATATAACTTGATTCATAGCAAAAATAGCCAAAAATTTACAACGGTGGGAATATTGCAGATTATGCCAAAACGAAAAAGTGCTGTTATGCTGTTCCCAGACAGAAATATATTACTAAATGAAAAACAGAAATGATGTCTGCGTGTAACCATACCAATAAATACCTACTACGATCATACAATCATTAATTGAAATGTTCTTAGATCCTTGAGTAAATTGTATTGATTTTAAAAATTGTGCGTTCTTAAAGCATCTTGTTACGAGATTGTTTGCAAAAACATTAGCGTCAGTTACTGTAAAGTGCCAAAAGACACCAGAAAGTTTAAACCTAGGTCATGAAATAACTCATTTCCAAATGAAAGATTTTCAAAAGTTCTACGATATTATTGTTTAGAATATATTTAATAAAACTGATTACAGGTGTAATTTAATTATTACCAAAATCTTCCTAACTAGTAATATATATATATATATATATATATATATATATATATATATATATATATATATATCACAGCTGAAAATTATTTATGTTTTCTGAAATCGTTATATGATTAACTCAAGATAAAATCTTTCTGATTCTTAAGAAAATCATGAAAAATGTATTTACTTCTTTACTATCCAAAGATTACCCCCATTAATATTTAATGTTAAGGAAACGGTAGTATTATCCGTCTTCCTCCAAAGAAACGATTGAAATTCATTGATCGGAGTCAGTACTACTTTCGCGTGATGTTTATAAA
Organism: Ascarosepion bandense; assembly: GCA_037127315.1. Classification (NCBI taxonomy): domain Eukaryota; kingdom Metazoa; phylum Mollusca; class Cephalopoda; order Sepiida; family Sepiidae; genus Ascarosepion; species Ascarosepion bandense. Next base: position 2,441,532 of record JBBBDQ010001213.1, on the reverse strand, counting down.
CTTCCTCGTAAAATTTTCATGAAAATAGTTCGTTCTGGCCCACTATCTGTTGATGTATGTTTCCTCCATAAGACCTTATTTAAAGTATTATAAAACGTCAACTTCTTGATTATATCAATATTTCTCTTCAGCTTACATGTAATATCCATTTTAGAAGTTGCTGCTGTTGCTGGTGTGGAAAGCTCCAAAATGAATTGAATTTTTTATTTTGTGATTCTGTAGCGCCAGATCTCAATTTTAAAGGATGTTTTTAAATGATGTTGCTCTTTTATAAAAACCCCAGTCTTTACCACCTCAGAACCTTTGTTAAACATTGATCTTATATAGAGACATTAGAGACACTTATGCGATATTCATATAAATGTTATCGAACTCAGAAGGCTATTTATGAACAGGAATCGAGATTTCTAGTTGATGTTTTGTCTTTGACGCAGATTCCTCTTTAGTTCAAAACAATCCCAAGCGTTGGGTATTCTCTGACTGACTTTTTTTTTCAATTCTAAATTTAATATAACGAATTTATACACCGAACACCTGGAGTGTTTAGTCTTTGCTAATTTCATATCCTAAATGCGTATACTAGATTTATTGTAAATGCGATTATTTCAATTCTTGATCATAGTTTCTGTTTTAGAAACGTTTATTTTGAGTGATATTCCTAGGAACACTTAGCAGAGGAAGTTGATAGTTTTCGTTCAGGATAATTTCTATCTCAGACATGAATATTTCTGTCAACGGCAACCCCCCCATCATCAGTAACTTGACCTCTGGAAAGAAAGTAGACATTTTTTTTATTGAAAGATTCGTTTGTAAACTGGTATGAAATTATTAAATGTCAAAGCCCGTCTTCACACATGTGGGTTTTCAAATGTGCAGTGTATAGTCCAAGAAAATATTAAATAGACTGAAACTTACATTCTCTGCTTGTCGTATTCTTGCTGAGGTTTGGAAGTTTCTGCATGATCCTGGATAAGTTGTAGATTTATAGATGTTTCTATGTATTTCCACAATTTAGATAATGCATTTATTTAAAGATAAAACAGAAAATATGCGTATTTCTATCTACATATTGTGATTCATGAACTATGACATACAGACAAAGAAAATAGTAAGAATATTTCTGATAGAATATTTTCTTAGGTGTGTCATACCGAATTAAATAGCTAATTTCGCTTTCCAGTAATTTGTTTTATTAACAAACATTGCCTGTCCTATGCATCAAAATAGCTAATTTAACATTAGTAATAGTCATATGATGTTTGTTTGTTGCAATAAGAATGAAAATAGGATGGCGTAGACGTTAATGAAGATAACAATTCGAAATCAAAAGTTCATTCGTTTCATCGGCCTTTTTCATCTTTTTATAACTTTAAAATTAATTTCGTATTATGAGGTAAAGTCATGTTATTTTATCTGGGCGGAGAAATGTAAACTGACAAGGGGGAACGCTAACACGAATAGAGATCATTGTACCTAAGTCCTGAAACGCATTTATTTAAAGTATTTTATTTTTTCGTTTTAATTTTAGTTGGAGGAGCGGGAAATGTCGATTTTCTTTTTAAAATCTATGTTTATTAGCAAGAGAGTATTTTCCTCTTTTGAAGTGGGAGTTCACCGAGCACAGTCTTTCTCATTTGTACATAATCTCGCAATTATTATTGTTGAAATTGCTTTCTGAATTAACTTTTACACTAAAAACACTTTTTACAAACAAATATATTTTGAACAGCGTATTCAAAGTAATTAATCTTTTATATTTTATAACAATCATTGGTAATACACTTCATCAATTATATTTAGTAATCAATGATGTTTTTAACATACTATATAAATATATAGATAAATTGTAAACTATTTTTGAACATTTCATGCGTATATTTGAATCTTACATGTGGATGTATTGCTTGCGTAATAAAAATAAATGTAATTGATTGTCTAGAAGAATTTGAAACATTCAGTATGTTGAAAATATTTTTTCATGAAACGCTTACACGAAAAAAAACAACAAAAATAACACTGACAACTCATTATAACAGATATAATTACCAAACATACACAAACAATTAGCATACAAAAGTGTAAAATTATTCAATAAAATTGGCTTCAATCATGGTTTATAGAAGATTTCGGAATCTCTTGCATCTCTTTTGGACAGTGTATGCTACCAGAATCTATGCCTTCATTTCTTCTTTCGCGTGACCCAGAGATGTGTTGGCTATTGACTAAACTGCACTCTACACATAAAAATCAATTAGGGTCAGGTCTGAAGAATTAAGTGGTCAGATGTAAGGGGTACTTTGGCCATGGAAACAGTCTGATAACCATGACTGGGTTTTTCTGACATATAGCATAGTGTAGACTTCTTTTGACAGACAAGTTTTTTTAGCCGCCGCTCTTTTGAACCAAGTCAGCCCTACCTCTGGAATGCACTTTATCCAAAATTCAGTATTGAGTATAAAGCCTTCGCCAACAAATTCAGCATTTTCTTTTCAGAACGATCAGTCTGTGATTTTGCAAATACCGTACATTCTTAATCACCATTACTCATCCAACTCTTTCCGAATCTTTTGTATTATCCTTAGCTTGAAACCCAAACACGGAATAATTTTTAATTGAAGCTTAGTTTCAACTCTCAAGCACTACTGCATGTTGTTTTCAAACTTCTAGTAAAGATAATTGCATCATAGTGCTTTTTTTCTCACAGATGGTGACCAACATACCTTTCTATACATAACTTTCTGTGCAATCACCAAAGCTGCAAACTATGTTTGGAATAAAATTGAACAATAGTTATCTTTGAAAGCCAAAGTAAACTATTAAACAAGAAAAATGGGATAATGAGGAAATGTCGATATTCAAATAAATATTTAATATACTTTTTAAATACCAACAAAACCAAAAATAACACAAAACGCAACCACAAAACCACCACATATAAATATAAATACACATGTATAAACGCTCAATCGTGAGCAAGAAAATAAAAAGAAGACAAAACAGAAATATCAAAAAGAAAAGGAATAACCAGATAATAAAAAAATCACCAAATTGGAAAAAAGTCACACAATAAGCCAACAGAACAATACTAAATCAACCAACAGGCAAACACACACAAATACGCACACCTATAAATAACCTAATAAGAAGCGGAAATATATACTTACACGTTAGAATTTTAAACGTACACAGTAAAACTATTCAACTGAATGATGGTAAAAAATAGCTCAAATTAATATAAAGGACTTAAGCTGACATACACTTAATCACTCTAAAAACGAGTCTAACACAATAAAAAGCAATTAACCACCTGTAAATCAAACACCACTTAAGATACAACATTTATCGCGCAAAAATGAATCACTGTCACACAAAGATATCAAATTATATCAAAATTCATATAATTACAGTATTAACCCAAACCATTAATTTCTTACATTGGACAAATGCACCACAATTTTCGCTGAGTTGAATTTTTAAATATTCATCGCATATATATATATATATATATATATATATATATATATATATATATATATATAATCTCGTGGCTCCAAGATAGGCGTTTTACTCCCACTGTTGTGCAGGGGGTTACATAGGAAGAATGTTATGAGAAAGAGTGACAGGTTACAGAAGGTGTCAGGAACGGAGCATGAGAAGGAAAAGAATACTGATGTGTGGTGGTGAATGGAGAAAAAAGCATGAGAGATAGGATGTAAGTGAGACAGGAGGTGACTACTGACTTAACATTTGAATTTTTGAAGATTGTAGCTGTCGGGAAAGCAAGTATGCGGAAGGGAATTCCACTGGCAAGAAGTGCGAGAAAAGAAGATGCTGGAGAAAAATTTGTTTACATTTTATCGGTTTCACAGTAAAAGTGTGGGACCTAGTTGCTAATCTTGTGGCTAGAAGAAATTCATATATAGGCTGTACCAGTGAGCTAAGTTCATCGGAGCAGAAGGCGTAAAAGTATTTGTAGAAGAGACACAAGGAAGCCATACTGTGAGAAAGCAACTGTATCCTAGCTGCAAAGTCGGGATCGATCACATTACAGATTCACCGTTGGATTTTGTCGAGGACACCTAGATGGATAGCAAGAGCACCCGATCAGATATGGCAGCAATATTCAATGCACGGGCGGATCGTACATTTGTATTTGTGCAGGAATTTTTCGGACGAAAAAAACTTGCTGGCCCTAGATATAGAACCGACTTTCTTAGCAGCGGATTCAGCTATGGACTGATGTGAGAGTAAATCCGAGGAGGCGCAGTGTTTTACTTACAGGAGAGATAATTTTCCGGGCATTTTCATAGACTGTGATACAGTTATTTAACGCTTTTGTCAGTCAGAAGTATATACTGGATTTATGAATTTTTATTTTCATTTATTTTTGTTAATAATAACGCTTAGGTGGCCAAGAAAGAAATTATTGCTAACCGTAAAAAATATTAGACTGCAAAGCCAATATCTTTTTGATAAATGTTATCATATACTATGGAAAAAGGAAAGCATTCCCTCACGTTACAACCAGTGACGCACACACAATTACATCTGCATATGCACGCGTTGTAGCTATCATATAAATAGCTACTATGCGTGCATATGCAGACCGGTGTGTAGTGACTATCATTACATAAACATAGTTCGGAGATTTATAGTTGAGACACTAACGACATATTAAATGTATGCCGCCTGTTGATACATAATTATCTCTCATTCGATGTCATTTGATGTTGATTTTCTGAGCTCAAAATGTCTCTCTCGTTTGGCGCAACGTCTAGACCAATTATTTAGAGTGAAAGGATGAAATGAAATTGGCACTGCTTGTAATACCAACAACGTTTTCTCCGGCTGTTTATGTCTGATTTTGAACTGACCTCCTGCTATGATCAAATGATGAATGGGTAATGCTGACGATTTACTGTTTACTAAAAGTTGTTCGATTTGATTCGTTGTTCCTAACAATCGATGTTTTTATTTATCTTGTTTAAGTCCCTATTCAAAAAGATACACGCACGTTAATACACACACACATAAATATATCTTTCTTTCTCTCTCTCTCTCTCTCTCTCTCTCTCTCTCTCTATATATATATATATATATATATATATATATATATATTAAAATCCTGACAAAGTTTCAAAATTTTATAGATTGAAATTTTGCAGTCATATGCAGGAAGGTTTTGGTGAAACAGATGATTCATTCCATTAAATTAAAGATTCATTAGATGCAAAACGAAAGAGAAATAAAACATGTATGTGTGTATTCATGTATATTTAAATAAAAATTAAATTTATTATTTTACGTTGACATTTCCTGTGAAATAAATGAAAAAGTGTAAGAGAGGAATTTAATATATCTTTGAATTCAAGTTAAAATATTTTAAAATATTTTGGCTTTTATCGTTAAGAAATTAAATCTCTTTTTGCATTATCAGTATGGCTTAGAAGTCTGATATTTGTAATTAGAATAGTTTTAGGTAGTCCTTCCCAAAATTAATTTAAATGTACTAATGACATTTGAAAATCAATCTTTTCATTCATTTTACTCGTTAAATACCACCTTAGGGTAAAAGTAATAAATTTAATTATTTTATATAAACACCCACAATTGCATATATACATATTATTATGTCACTTCCGTTTGGATCTGACGAATGTTTAATAGGCGCAAATCCTTGCTTTGCTTGATTAAATTATACGTTTCATTTCATGTAACATTTCACATGTAAAAAAATTTTCATTTATATATTCATATGTATGTGTGTGTAATTTTGAAAGTTTAACTATATTTTTCTTCAGTATACTCTTGTTTATACATATATGTTGCAAAATAGAGTATTTACATTCACCTTGATAATATCACCTATGAGACGGAAAGCGTTGCAAAATAAATTGTTTACTGTTTGTTTTGATTTACCTTGATTTTGTGCAGATGTGTCATACTAATGTCTTTAATCTATACAAATCGCCTGCTTTCTCTCTCTCACACGCGCACACGAACACACCCATATATATATATATATATATATATATATATATATATATATATATATATATATTTCTTGAGTTCGTAGGAGTGGTTTTTTTTTATTTATAAAGTGTGTTAATTCTTGAAACCGGATGAGATGTAGTAGTTTATTAAGATACAAGACACCTTGCTTAAAGCAGAGACCTAAAAACACCGTTCTCTTCGTTGCAACTATAGAAATATCATCACAAAATCTTAAATTCACGCAAATGAACTAAAAAATGATTCAAATGTTGTCATCAGACAATCTAACAAAACTAAAATATAAGTAACTTACAACAAAGCTGATTACTATAAAAATAACTACAAAACATCTTTGAAGTCGAAACTAAATTTAACAAAATGAAAGATAAAACCACGGAGACGCTAAAATGATCCGTCAAAATTTGACAACATCAAACATTGCCAACGTAGGTTCCTTAAAACCAAAACAATACCGGAGACTACCAACCAGGATAGCGGTACGGAAATGTAAAAAAAAAAGCATAAACTAGATACACACTACGACACATAATTTCTTATACCCAACTTCTATCTACATACTATCAAAATTCCTTAACAACATCATTACCGACTCAGTAATTCCAGCATCACCTCAACCCACGATTACTTTCAATTTCTAAAAGCTATGCAATCTTCCCAAGTTCATTTAACATCACTCGACGTTGAAGGCTTATTTATTATCGACCCAGCGACAAAACTCTTAATAAACACGTGTATAGATATAAGTTCCTTCCACTTTAATGCATCAAACCAATTATCCTCAAAAAGATTATTGCATTCCTCAAAATTAAAGTCATTTTCTGCCACCATATTAGAACGGTATTAGAATGTGGAATCGTCTCATTACGTGCATCTCTGACTACCTCATATCCCAAGTGGAAAACCTTTTTCAAAATATCACTCTAACCAAACTAACGACATTTTTTCTTTAGCGAAAAAATACATTGATAATATGAAAACTACATTTAAAAAGCCACTAACTTTACTGACGAACATCCATGTTTTTTAATAATATTTAATCTGAAAGATACTAATATAAGTATAAAACCTACATCTACATGTATTAGAAGCCCCAATAACAAAAATGAAATCCCCTCACTTAACAACATTAGCTACGAACACGGCCACAATGTGTTGATTGTGTTCAGAAAATAAACAACATTTCCATAAATTTAGACACATAAAAGTTCCATATATTTGATTAAAAATAAAAACAATCGTTCTTAATAAAAAAGATAGACAAATGTTCTCGAATATGCAAAGAAAGTTTTATACCTAGAAATGAAATGAACAATACACTTCTAATTTAAATTGTCTTTCTTCATTCCTGTTAATGATTTCCAGTATCCCCTTCTGAAAATCCTACATGATTTTCTGTTTCGATTCTAGGAAGGGTTTGATTTTTTATTCATTGCTTTCTAGCAATTTCGACATTTTTTCTTCTATCTCTCTGTGATAGTGTCGTAAAATTGTTTGTGGTCAACTTGCTGTTCAAATCCTTGTAGCGAACTTAGTTAAAGTGATTCAGATCAAGTTGGTCACAAATTTTTGCTCGACTTATGTACGAATCTACTTCGCCAGTTTGTTGTTGGTAACTCCTCCTATGTGAGTTTCGAGATCATCGACGCTAATTTGTTGTTCGTTGGGGTTATACATAAGTTCGCGGTTCCTTTTTGCCAATTTGTTTTTTGCGACTGATGTGAAAAACTATTTTTCCTCCGCGTTAACTTGTTCGAAATCCTTTGTCGCCAATTTGTTTTTGGCGACTGAGGTGGAAACGTATTTCTTTTCTATCGTGAACTTGTTCGAAAACCTTCGTTGCCATTTTTTGTGGCGACTGATGTGGAAACATATTTTTCTCCACGTGAACTTGTTCGAAATCCTTTGTCGCCAATCTGTTGTGGATTCTTGTTGAGAAACCACACAAATTATAAATAACAAAGGCAGATATGGAGATAGAAAATGTAAGTTATATTGAACAAAGATATACAAATTGGAACACTGGTTAGTCAATTCAGAAATACTAAGAATACTATTAGTAGAAACCATATATAGAGTCTTGTAGTGAAGTATACCTTGGTAAGGACTCTATATTCTTATTGACCAACTGACTCCTTACAAACTCTCTGACAACCACTCAAACTTCTGCCGTACTCTGTATAGGCAAGATTATATGTACACATTAGGCGATTCCATTCTTATGTGTAAAAAGCGGTGATCCCCAACACTATCAAATCCCGGGGAAAGTAAAAAAAATATCCGCGCTTCTGCCATTCCATATATTTAGATATTCAAGTTGTAGTCTGATGAAGCGTGTTTATAGTTGGTAAATTCGTTGTCCCCTGATCGAAATTTGTTCTTGATCATGGCAGATACAAAGATGCTTGAACGTAAAACTGTCTTCCAAGAATAAAATAAAGTGCTGTGGTCCAAAATTTCAAAGAATATGATACGTCATATAAGAAAAATTTTGGCCATTAATATTACTCAAGTTTGCTGAATTTTCTCGTTAGTGGTAAAGGTTGACGAGCGTCATTCTCCGTCACCGTGCGTCATGCTTGTCAGGATAAATTTCTATGTCTCGATCCATTGATCCTTTTTTACACGCGATAGGATAATGTCGACATATTGTGAAAAAACCTATGATGATTGTCAGTCCTTGATACACCCACAGACATTTATGCACACTGCTAACACAGCGGCCATTTCTATACTGTAACACCAGCAAGAAAACTGGCGCGATCAAGGTAAATCATCAATCTCGTTACCACAATGGTTTCAACTATACACATGCATGAGTCAAATGCAGTTTGTCTAACAAAAAATACTGTCATGGTAAATGTGTTGATAATTTTAATCTCGTATATACAAATTCACATTCCACCTTTCATTCATCAATTTCTATGCCTCATTTTTCTTTCCGGTAGATATGCATTGTGAAAATCCAGTTCCTCATCAGATTGTCTTAACGTTGTTATTTATCATTTGTATATCGCAAGAGGAATAAAATCATCTGTTACTCCAATGAATATTAATATTTAAATTATAACCATGATAATTGGTTTCTGCAGGAGAATAATTAAAAAATAATTATCAAATTCAAATTTAAAATAAGATCTACATATTTAGTCGTTATTTTAGAAAAATATGTTAAAAACCATAGATAATAGTTTATATCTGCCATTCTACAAAATATTATAAAATATGAGCTTTTTAAAAAACAGAATAATTACAAGTATTTTACCTGAAATCAAATATTTTATGGAATATGATTTTTTTCATAATGGTTCAATACTAATAATTCTGATTGCAATTCATTACAAAATTAAGAGATTCTGTATAAAGATATTTAAAATATTCAAGCCATATTGTTTAGTTTGTGTGTAACTAAATAACGTAATAAACTATAATCCTTATTCTGAGTTTCTGCTATACTTAATACATATAACATTTGAAGCTTCATGTATGATATCTTAAATTCTCATCTTACATTTTCCCATGTTTTATTTGTCGATATTCAAAAATTCGTTTTTCATAACTATCTACATATTATTTATGAACTCGTTCATCCATTTCCGCGTGTGCCCGACAATATATTCTAAAACATATCTTGCTAGAGAGAATTAAATGCAAGAACATTGTTTCGTTCTATTTTACTTTATTCTTTTCTGTCTTTATATTCCGAATTTGTCTGCTGCATTTAAAACTCTGATCGCTTTAAGAACCAGCAACGATGAGTAATTTTTATAATAATAAAATCCAGTCAAGGATCAAATGAAGAAAGATACCACAACAAATAATAGAAATAAAAAGACAAAATGAATGAACAATGAAAAAATGGATGGAATCGAAAAATAAGGAGATGATTATAGATGGTTTAAGGAAAGGCATTTAAAAAAAAGTAGCGTAAAAATGAAAAAAAAGAAGGAAAGTCGTCAACTTTACTTCAAAGTTTCATATTTCGGATGAATTTTGGGTATTAGAAAATGAAAAATAAAGGGTGGCAATTGAGGCCAGAAAGTAAGTCATATCAACGAATGTTAGCAATAATTGATATTTTCTCGATGAATATTTACTCTTTAACTGTTTATGAGATTAGATAATAGTTTTTTTTAATTATCTCATCAATTTGTACATCATTCTTTTTTTCATCATATGCCCCATCAACTAAAGAGATGGATAGACTTTCAGAATTTGGGTTCAGCTCCTTTTCAGTGAAAGTATATCTAATTTTCTGGTAAACTGTTTTTTTTACTATCAAAATGATTAGACGATAACACATGTGTGTGTGTGTGTGTGTGTGTGTGTGTGTGTGTGTGTGTGTGTGTGTGTGTGTGTGCCTTCGTAGCCATGTTTTACTTTTATAACTGAGTTAGTGGTTTCTTTACAGCAGATGCTGAATCGTTCGGTATGGGTAATCTTATTCTCTCTGTAAATAATTTTCTGATGTTTTGAAACGTCCTTTGATTACTTCGTGTGATGAAGTGCAATCAATTTATACTTCAATGCGACAGATTTCAGATCGTCGTAAATACATTTCATACATGAATATACTAGGATTTTACACATCAAAACAATTCCAAAATGCCTACTTTGTGGTATTTAACATGCATATACACGTTTACCGGTAAATAGATAAATCACGAGATATTATTAGAAGATAATATATATATATATATATATATATATATATATATATATATATATATATATCAAACTTAATGTTCAATTGCCTTTTGACTTGCCATTTCACCTTATTTATTTATACTCCAACACATATGTATTTATTATATACATTTTATGTAGTTGTATATGGTTATATATTGCGCATCAAAGAGAGTATTCATAAATATTGTAATTTATATATTTAGATATGCAAGCATATATATAAATATATATTTTTCATTCAACTCTATATGGATAGATGGGAAAAGAACATTTATAACATACACATTGAGGGTGTTAGCAACTATGAGTCATTCCCCACTGTTTTCTGTATTTGAAGAATTGAAGCATATTAGGAAAGATGATGAGATAGATTCCAAAAATATCTATATTCTCAGATTTATAAAACCACTATTTCCAGACCGATGACAAAAATGGTTATAAGAACATGAAACTTATACGTTTCGAATGAAGATCATCCTAGTACGGTCCATGAGGACTAAAGCTATCTAATCACAAATAAATAATAATGTGAGCTAATAAAACCGAAATTATTTGCGGACATTTCTTCTTCTATGTGCCCTGTCCCTTCAGGACGTAGGCGATCATGGCTTTCTACGTTTCCCTATCCCTGGTGGCACTGAGCGCGCCTTCTCCTGTTTCACCATGCAACTATCGTTCCGTCATCCACTTGATTAAGTCCTTCAAATATATTATCCGTAGCTGTCTCTTCTTCTCTCTATCTGGCCTGTTAATATCATGTTCTCCAAGTCCTCCTTCCACTTTGCATGTCCCAGGAACTTCAGGTGCCTCTTCCTGATGCTCAGTATTAATTTTCCTTTTGGTTCCATCATTTCTAAGACTTCATTATTGCTCACATGCTCGATCCATGATATTCGCAGCAACCTTCTGTAGAACCACATTTCAGATGCTTCAGGTTTTCCCTTCATCTTCGATGATATTGTCTAGCATTCACTGCCATATTGAAGACTGGACAGCATATAGCAATCCAGTACTCTCTTCCTTGTTTCTAGCGAAATTGTCCTGTTTCTTAATAACTAACTCAACTTCTGGTATGCTTCCTTCGTCATACCAATTCGCCTTCGGATCTCTGTGGCGCACTTTCCGTCTTCTGTTATAACACTTCTCAGGTACTTAAATTTTTGTACCTGCTTGATTCTAGTATCCCCGACCTATATTTGGCATATGGGGCTGCCCTTTTTACTGATGACAATGCATTCGGTTTTCTTGCAGATTATTTCTAGTCTTGTCTTCTTACTTTCTTACGCTACCTTAAAATCTTAAACAAATGCGAATAACTACATAACTAACATTCTGGTGTCCTACATTCTTTTGAAGAAGAAACATGCAAGGTAGCTTAATAAATGAGACCAATAAGAACCACTGAAATTTAGAACTGATTTCCTGAATAATTGTATTAAGCGACATATTTTATAGTTTGATTGTTTGCTTCATTTATTACGATTATTGAACATAATTTAGGTTATTTAAGATTTTGAGATGGCAGAATATTTTTGGAGATCAACATGATACATTATTAATCTACTTTACAATGCTATTTAATTCATAGCTATCAAGAGAAATAATTTCACATGTCATACGAGACCTGAACATGGATTTCTGATATAAAAGGTAGCGTTTCGCATTATGTCCTGTGAAGCAGGTTTTTTCATATAACAACGAATCCTTGTGATTTAATCTTCCTTGCATGTTGAATGTTTTAGATGTTCATCATAGTGAAATGAGCACTCCTTCCCAAAAGATGGAGTTACACACACACACACACACACACACACACACACACACACACACACATGTATATATATCTTCATGTGAGGCTTGAGCTTGGAGAATTTAAATAAGGAGCACATTTAAAATATGTTTCTAGCATTTTTTGCATCAACATAACCCTCCATTATTTGTGGGAGTTGTGATTGTTTATTTTATACATTACAATTGACATAAATTCTAGGCCTTTTTTTTCTTTTCGTTAAGAACCGTTAGGAAAAGTTATACCGATAACTTATCAGTACAATGAAGCATTGCGAAATAACCATTTTACTCTAAGCAAAACGATAATGACACTAGCCTTTAGCAATTGAAAGAGAATTAGACAACTTTACTGAAGAAATTTAGGAAAAGGACAATAATCTGAAATAATTAAGTCAAAGATTTCGATTAAATTTGAATTGAAATTAGTAAATTATCTAGGTGTTAGAGAAGTAATCAATCGCAAGGAAGGTTCACGACCGATAAGTGTGATAGAATAAAATTTCAGAATATAACTGACGGTTGCGTCTAGATTGTTCAAAAGTAAAATGGCAAAACCTAGTTGCCAATATTGTATGACATTTCATTCACGTAACAGACTTACTAAAGGAAACAGGTCACCAGAATAATTGCCATTCAAATATTTGCAGAAAATACTGGGAAAATTCACGTTATGACGGTGAGGTATAGACTTATTCGAGATGCCAGGCTTGGAACGACTACTTTACATACCATTTCTTGAATATCATCCAGAATATAGTATGAGCACGTGGCTAGATATGGCAGGCGTATTCAATGCACGGATGAATGGTAAATTTATAAATATGCAAGAAGTATTCTGATATGAAGAATTAGTTTACACGACACGTTATACTAATTTTTCTCTTTTAACATATGGATTGTTTATTATGAATATTTTTTAATATTACAGTAATATAACATAAGTAATATTCAACTATTATTTGATCTTAATAACATTGAGGGTAAGCATTTTCCCCTGACAAAAACGATATTAGTCAATCGTTTCGTTTACCAAAAACGTACGCCATGGAGAGATAGAAAAATATGAAATTATTTCTCTTCGAAAAATAGAGATTAAACGGATAAACAAAAGAAAGTCATTTTGAAACTGAGAAAAGAATAAGAATCGCTCAAACCCATTGCGAAGATTTAATTTGGGTTCATTTTTTATAATATATATATATATATATATATTGCAAGAAAGTGAAATATAACGTAGATTAAAAACACTGTTCAAGAATATACTTTTATAAAGAGTGCTCAATACAGAGTAGAGTTGAATATTTTAATTTTGTTATTACATTTGTTTATAAAAGCATAATATCACTACACAAAAAGTTTCATGTTTCGGAACAGGAATGTTCCACCTCAGGTGAAAATCTTTATTTTACCATATCACCTGAAAAGGAACAGTTCTCTTCTGAGATATGAAAAATTTTGTATAGTGACATTATGGTTTTATAAACCATTGTAATAGCAAAATATCAATATATAAATATATTTACATATATGTGTGTATGTGTGTGCGAGAAAACTATCTTATATATATATATATATATATATAAGTAGTCTCATACCCCCTTTTTATATGCTACTTTTTCAGAAGAAGAAAATCACCCCCGAATGAGGTCAGTGAGCTTATTCGGGGGAAATATTCTGTTAACCAATCGTAGACCAAGTTTGATTGCGTGGAATCTATTCCATAGTAATATATGTGTATCTATTTCTATCTCTAAAAATCGAAAACGGGATTCGAACTCGTTCACCCGATCTCTTATCAGAGTCGATATCCAATGTGCCACAGCGTACATCCATCGATGTATATCTTGCAAATTTACGAATAATTGCTTTGCTGTTTTGAGGAATATTGGGGCAGCATCAAAAGAATCGGTAGTCAAACTTCCAATTGAAATGATCCTTTTCTAAATGTACTAGTATAAACATTATAGCTTATGTGGCACGCGTACAACAGTAACGGCACATAACCGAATACGATTTGATATGTAAGAGGTTGAATCAGTTAAAAAGAGACGTTCGAGTGCTAACGCCCAATACTAGAAAAATGGAATCAAGGTTCAAGAGCTGATAACACATAGAACAATATTTTCACTGTATGGAAAACCGGTGAGATACCTCCCAATATTGAATGGTTCAGAATTGCGACCTACTTTTATTATGACTAGAGTAACACCAAGCACAACTGATTAGGATGACAGAGATTTACGTCTCTCTAAAGAACATTAACGCTGAGCGCATAGCTAGAATATATCAAAAGTATTCTGCATGAAACAAGTGGGATGTTGACGAACGCACGTTGGAGTCGTGGGTCGATGACATCTGTTGATATATGGCTTGACTCGTTGGAGTCGGAGTCTAATTTGTGTGCTGGTTGCGTTCAGAGAAGGATGCCTAATACAACTTGACAGAGCTTGATGTCAGGGTGAAGCAATCAGCCTAACCTTTTAGAGGATCCCAACCAAAACGCTTCTTTTCAGACATTCTGTGTGCGTTCATCGGTAGGTATCTGACACGCTCAAATGAAAGTCTAAAGTATACACTAAAGCTCTAAGTGAAATGCTCAAACAAAGACCACTAAATATCCAAGAGAAATTACTAAAAAATTTTGAGTTTGTGGTGGTCAATATTTTTGACCTGATCAGACCATAAGCGAGCAAATAGACTAACAAAAAATCAAGTTTGCTAGATGCAGCAAGAACAGAAGTGAAACCAACTCGCGCTACGTCAGTGGATTTACGAGATCTCGCCATAATAAGGGATGTAATTTGCTAAAGTGTGCATCCTGTCATAAATCAGACATTGTATTTTGTAAAGCTGATTAATCCTCTAGCTTCAAAACATGATATGGTATTAGTTAGAGAATACAAAATATACAACCCAATCGACCGAACCCTAATACGCTGTCTACGAGACAAATTTAGGGAGAATGAGGCATGAAAATATTTGAGAATACACATTACTTAATATAATGGAATACACAACCTAATCGATCGATTGTGATTCTAGGCGAGTTTCAATTTGGCGGCCACTAAAACCAGAGAATCCCACAGGCGTCATTAATATATAAAGGTCCTCTTTTTTACCAGTGCTGATCAGATAAACTATTCACACACAATGATATCGTGTTTCGTATCCAGCTGCGCAAAGATATCTTAACAAAATAAATGTCTTACACTGCATTCGATGCACATTATAGTATTAAAGTGTCAGTCAGTCAGTTAAGTGCCATGCGCGATACACGCTTTGGGCGATCATGTCTCGAAAGAGACATGACTGACTGGGCAGAAGATTATCCCGCAGTAGGTTGCCATTGCTTTCTGCGGAAAAGTGTACATTTTCTAAATTTTTGTACATTTATTGATTTGTTGTTTATCAGTTTTGCCAATTTATAATTGGAGCTAGAAGTTGTTATATATTTTGTGCGTTTCTAGTTTGTTCATTATGTCGTTTTCAAATGCGATATGTTTGCTCTGTTGTTGTGTTGTATATTTTGTATTTAAGCTCCAGTATGAAAGAAAAATTGTTTCTAGTTGAACCTTATTGGGGTAAGTTGTCTTTACGCAGTTAACTATTAACAACATTATATCAAACAGAACCTGAGGCTACAAACATAAAATTACTAGTACACACCAACATGGAGCAAATACAATTTAATTATTCCCTATAAAACATACCCAGAGGAAAAAAAGGCCCAACTACAAAATAAGATTCACTGAAAATATAGAATATCTTTTAACATATCATTTAAGTAATCCCGGTCCTAACATATAAATTAACAACTTTTAGGCAAGCTTCAACTCAGTTGATTAACATAGGCTCTTTCCTTGGTAATACACTGATTCCAACGCTTCTCTAACTTTTTTTTTTGTAGAACGCTTTGTCTTTGGCCTCAAAATACGCCTCATTTTCTCGTATCACTTCTTCATTGCAGCCATTTCTCTTTCCCTGAAGCATTCTTTTGAGATCTGCAAACAGCTAGTAGTCGCCAAGGACAGCATCTAGAGAATACGGTAGATGCGGAAGCAATTCGTAGTGCAATTCATGTAGGTCTGCTATCGTTGCTATCGAGTTGTGACACGGTGCATTTTCTAGGTGAACGACCCCTTTTTTATTCTTCATTTGTGGCCGTTATTTGGTGATCTCTTCCTTTAAATGCACAAATAATGCTATATAATATTTGCTATCGATGGTTTCTGCTGATTTGATTCCGGAGTGGAATCATAGTGGATCAATGTTTCATCTGTTATAACATATTTATGCAAAAACTCATTGATGTTGTTTTGAAACAGTCGCAAACAACGGTCTGTATCGTCGACTCGTTGTTCTTTTTGAACGACTGTGAGCAAACGCGGCACCCACTTTGCAGACAGCTTACCATTGACAAATATTCATGCAACATGGTGAATACATTACCTTCTGATATGTTCAATTCCTCTGCTATCTCACGCAACTTCATCTTACAATCGGCCAAAACGAATTAGTGGATTGTTTGTTGTTTTATGGGACAATTACCGATTTTGTCAGACCTGAGCGTTCAACCTTAATTGTGTGTGTGTTTGCAGCATCGTTTAAAATTAGCAAACCACCTCTTAATCATTGTTTCTGATTAATTATTTTGCCTTTGTCAACTGCAGAGTAAGTGCTGAACAAGTGCATCAATTAGTGATCGACAAAGTACAATACACCGAGAAACTGAAATTCCTCGTTAGAAATGGCTGCTATAAAAATGTAATGAAAATTCCAATGTTGAAAACAGAATGACAACTGCCGTAGATTCTTATCCTGTACAAAGATCAGTTTCAGCCTAAATTTTACTGTTAGTTTTCTTTATGTTACAGCAAGCTATCTCCTATATACAGTCTCCTCAATATGCACAAGACGGTATTCCACTGAGGCCAATTGTTAGATGCGAAGGCTCTATATTCTCCTCTCTGGGTCGCTTTGTTGTAGATAGAATTGATTCATTGATAAAAAATCAACGTTATATATCTGAAACACCACTCACCTAGTGGAAGTAATCAGATATGCTGCTATCCAATGCAACCGGATGGTGAGTCTGGATGAGGTGAGTGTGTTTGCCAAGGTAAACACGTTGAAGGCACTATCGGTAGTAATTGAGACACTGGTCTCGTACTCATCATTAGAAAAACGTACTATTATAAAAATAGACAACCTGATACAGATGCACACAAACTACGCAGTTTGCCATGGGATCAGACATATATCGTCATGAAGAAAACTTAACTATGGATTCGCCATTATCATCATCATTAGTTGGCATGTACAAGGAATACTTCGAAGAGATGACATTAGAATACCATTAACTAATTCCATGTCTATTGTTGACATACTTAAATGACACTTTCATACTCTGGCCACACCATAAAGATTTCCAGTTAATAGTAGACCATGCAAACTCAATAAGATCATTCATAGAGTTCACAATAAAAAAAATAAAAACAACGAAAACTAGCATTCCTGGATGGAATAATATCTCGAACAGAGAATAATTTCAGGACATGCGTATATCTCAAGTCAACATTGACAAAAAAAAGCTTCTACTCCCAACATTTTTACAATTTAAAAAATGAGATTACAACATCGAGAAAAAGTCATGAGCATCTATCTAGAGATATATGAACAGGAAGGCGTTGGTATAAGCAGTACTCTACAAAGCAACATTGCAAAGAGTACATGGCAACAACTTCAACAAACATGGAAAGGAGGGTGCATAAAGAAAACAACACTCAAATAACAGTCTCGGTCTGCCAACCCTATGTTTAGTGATTATCGGTGTAAATACAAAATATCAGTGGCTTATATAACATCAACACGACCTTCAAAAGTGCGTCTATATTACCTCTCTGAGTAAGACATGCAATAGAAGATAATATGACCAAGTACTGTGTGTACGTTATTTCATGTAGTTTTGAAGTTAACTATAATGAAAAACAGGTAACTCCATTAAGGTAAGGTTGCAAAAAAATCGCAAAGCCTTAATACGTCAGGAGATAGAAATATATGACGTAACTAATCATATATGGAATAAGAAATGCAATTACCCTTTCATATGGGATGAAGTTCAAATAGTAGTTAAAAAACTACACATGAAATTACAAAAACTTAAGAAATAAGCGGATACAACGGGCCACATTAATTCCTTTAAGCCAGCCAAGTGTAGAAATGAATACAATATCGGAACTAGTAATAGAAATTGCTGGAGAAACTCATTATCTTTAACATTGCAATATGAGCTCCAGTAAAAATATTATCACTGAGATATAAGTACTGCAAATTCATACAAAGATTGCCTCAAGAACATTCCTTAGTGTTTAACAGCGTTGGTGAAATTCAGTGACTTGATTCAAAGAGTTGTGACTTCAAGAACTGTCTACACCAGTAGTGAACAAATAACTTAGTTGAGTTAAAGAGAGAAACTAAGACACACGGAAGCGATAAGCCGAAACGAGAAAAAATACTCCAGCGATCGAAATAAAATATTTTGTTAGAAATTTCAATCATCTGAAGAAGCCCGAAGCGTGCAAAGTCGAAACGTCGTGGATATAGATGTGACAATAAAGATAGGGAAAGCAGTCCGAACAATGTAAATGAAGTAAATTCTAACTAATCTTAGGCGTACATATAAATCTTGAAATGTAAAATATGCGTAGAAATCTATCCGGCAAAGGTACAGACGTCCTGAATGTTCTCGAATGTTCTCAAGAACTTGCACTATTTCTTTAGAACTATCGGTGGATGTCGACAAGCATAGGGTTGTCTGAATTTTGAGCATGCATTTTTATTCTGATTAGCTAGAATAACCGCTCAATATTTATATGGCTGTGTTTAAAATATAAGATAAAAATCATTTAGTTTCTTTTTTTTAAGTTTACATTTTTTTATATAGACTAATATCTCTTTCAGAATATGATAAATTTGAAACGAGATAAACAAAAACACGAGTGAAACAAAATGAGAAAAACATTTAAAAGAGAATATTTGGACATATTAAGTCAATCAAAATCAAAATAAATATAAAAAATATATTGTTGAATGCATAGAATTACTATATAATACAAAACACGAACAATATGGTAGAAAAAAAAACAGCTAATGATCTATGAAAATCGGTCTTATGAATTATCGATGTGGTGTAGAAAATGTTAAAATGATTACCCTCAGTTCATAGCTGTGCACCTCGTGACATCAGGTTCAAGCAATGTGCATTTAAAGTCATTAAAATGTTTTGACACGATTTGAATTGCTTGGATTCTATGTACATTCAAATTACTAAGAAAGAACAAAGAGAAGCCGGCGCAATTTTTATTCAATTAGAAGCTTTTGCTGTGTTAAGTATCTCTCTTTATACCCTTTCTAAAGCAAAATATTGTGATACTGAAAAATATTTGAGCTTAAAAAGTATTCGAATACTTTAAGAAAAACAAGAAGCTTTTACAATGACATATTGTAGGATGAATTTATATAAGATAATATGCATAACTTACCTTAGAGTATCAGTGAAAATCACTTGAACTGAGCAAGAAGCCATTCGAAATACAAAATCGTTTTAAAATTTGTCATTTCATGGGTAGTGGAACTAATTATATTTTGCAAATATTTGTAAAAATTCTTAAGAGAATAGATATACCATATTTTTAAATGATATCCGTATGGATTCGAAGAGATTATTGTTTTGCTAAGAATCTCTTCAATCAAATTACAGACAGCCTAATACCCTACCTAAAATAGATTATTCCATATTTATGATTGAGGATTAAGTTCTAGTAGCATATCAAAACTTTATTTTATTTCAATTAAATTAATGTTTTTTAAACAATCTTTTGCAGTGTTGGCATCATACTTCTCCAATTATTCTTTTGAAATATAGTTACTTAAATCAATATTTTGTGGTATAAATCAACATGCTTCAGTTAGTTTAGGATAGTCTCTATTGTGATCTTGAAGATATTTCTAGACCCATCATGCCATAAAATCGTTGATCTACAATGCTAAGGTCACTGCAATCGATTAAAATAATTTTTTTAAAATTTATATACCTTCTGATATGCTGGGCATTCAGAGTTATGTTATTTTGTCAGTGGTATTTTGTCTCGTATCCTAATTCTTTTTAAGGCGACTTATCTCTTCTGAAAAAGTCAAATACCATAATGTCATTGTCATTTAATTGGCTAAATTTTGTTCTTTGTGTTCCCTAAATTCTGCTACTTGATTATCAGTCCGTTAAATGCCATACGTGATATACCCACGGGCGATCATGTGTCTAAAGAGAGATGACTGACCGGAATAAGAATTTTGCGCAGTATGATTCCATTACATTCTGTGGTAGACTGGTTGACAACTAAGTCTACATAATCCAATCTCTCTTGCTATTTACCTCATATCTAGAATAAGAAGAGTTATTTGCGCGTAAGTGAATGCAACATCTTTAACTGTCTTTCGAACTCCGTTATTCGATTTCAATGTGGAGCGTGTGCATGTGCATGAGTGTCTGACTCTAATGTTTAGATGTATTGATTATATAATCATATTTATTACATATTGCTCGGTCTTTTTGCCGGTAGGATCATCATTCAGTTGCGTTTCTGTCCTCGGGTGGAATGTAACTCCGTTTTATCGCTGTACGGTGACAGACTTTTCTCAGAGAAAAATTATACTGATAGATATTCAGTAGTGGAAAGAGTGTCCTGAGGCGTCGTCCCCAGCTATTGCACAAAAGGGGTGGATCGGTGAGCGTAACCGAAGCCAGCGCGCCCGGTGAATGCCGGTATTTGGCAATTTTTGTCCCTCACCTGTGTGCACGCGTTCGGTCTCCTCACGTAAAACCACGCCCTGTGTCACATCCACGTCTTAATGAGAGGTTACGGGGCAAATATACATATCGCTTGTTGTGAGATTTTAAATGTAATGCCGATATTCGAGTAGATCCTATTCAGATGCATAATTGCCGTTTTATCGATTCCTTGCGTTGTATATGTCTAACTAGCTGGTGAGATGAATTTTTAAGAAGGCTCTATTTTACCTCATTATCTATCCACTTATCCCTTTCAAATAATCAATCAAACCTTCAATAAATGTTTTAAAATTTCCTTGTATTTTCATGACAAATGTAAATTTTACTACAAAATACACTTTTCAGATTGCAAACCTAACGATTTTATTACGGAAGTTTTCCATGTTAAATTTATTTTGAAATAAAAATAACACTATAACAATAAATGTAAAATTATTGAAATTTCATTTGTATATTTCTTATTCAAATTTTACAGTTTAAAATTTAATCAATATTGAAAAGGATTTTTAAGATTACGTTCAAATAAATGATACTCTAAATACCTTCACTTTAATTTTATTCATAAGCTAATGAAGTATTTTAAGAAAATTTCTAAATCTTTTCCTAATATTCTTAACTTAAATAAAATTTTCGTTGACAATTTCTACTGTGATACTTCATTGAGGCATCGCAAAAAGTATTTTTATTTAGTAATAATAATCTTATATATCTGATACACAAATCTAAAATAACATTAATATACAATATATCTAACCTACCTTATAACTACTGTAATGTCAATAAACACAAATGCACACACACAGAAAGAAGGAAATAAGAAAGAAGAAATATAACTTATATATATATATATATATGAATGATAAGAGAGAGAGAGAGAGAAAGAGAGAGAGAGAGACGTATATATGTGTGTATACATTCGACCAGCTATGTGTTCAATAGCTGTTTATACATACAATTCAAAGCAAAACTCATAAAAACGTATTATTAGAATAATCATTTTAGGATGTTTCAGTGTTTCTCCATTCATACTAAATCGTTTCTCATACAGGGCAAATTTTGAGAGTTTCTACACACTCTTCCATAATATTAAATCTCACTTTAATTTATTACTTGATTGTTGACAATTATACAGGCTATATTCTAAGTATAATTATTGGTAGATATTTATACATTTAAAATGTCATAATTCGTAAGTAAATAGAAAATAAAAAATAAAGATAATGTCACTTCGTTTTAAAAAAATATTAGTGTAAAGAATATTATAAAATGGCCTGTACCATTTAGAATTGTCGCTATTTTAATATATTGTGTATGTTTGGTACAAAGTGTTATAATTTATCTCGTTATTTAATTCTATTTACTAATTGATAAAATACTTGTAGCTTTTCAAATGTGAAATAAATGCTTATGTTAAATCTGATATTCAACCTAGCGACAAAATTATATGGGCAATTATTCTGAATTAATGTGCGTCAGCATTCGGTATTCCAAACTGAATCTTGTCATTTATTTTCAGTATTTAGACACCAGTTTTGATTAGTTGTTCTTATTCTGCGTTCAATTAAACATGGGATTATGTACAAACAATTATTAGTCATTTCTTACTTGGCAGGTTTTGTATGGGAGATTCAAAATGAAAGGTGTCTGGAATTATCAAATACCGGTTTTATTATATAGTAATGTTGCTGTACAAAACTTAAACAAAATATTATCCGGTAACTTGCCTAAATAACTATAACTTTCGTGTGGAAGTATTAGGTAGTGGTTGTTTTGTTTCATTTAGATTCCTTCTAAAATAGGAAATCAAACCAATCTTCTAATATTATACTGGAAAATTTACTCAGTGTATCAATTTTAACTACTGCATTCATAAGATAGATATGGAAATGAGGTAACAAAAATTAATTAATTGCAGAGCATCAAATAAAGTTATGAATTTCAGAATAAGTGTGGCTTGGAAAACTACCAGCCTTCTTCAGTGAACAAATAGAGATTCTTTCATGTTGAGAAATGAGGAAAGATTGGGTGTAGAAACGTCGGTCTTATGTTTGTCATCATGTACGATATTAAATACTAGTCAATCCTCCAACAGATGTAAAGGAGACTGATGTTAACAGATATGTGGTTCAACAGTCGGAAGCAATGAGTAAAAATCATTAGAAAAGAGTAAAGTAAAATTTAAGTAAAAATTTAAAACAAGGTAAGGAATTTAGAAAACGAACTGAAAGTAATTTCTTCCGATTTTTTTAAAACACAGATTCATAGTATATACTTTAAATATCAGTCATTCAATTGTGTTACGGGAACACCCTTGAGTGATCATGTGTCTAAAAAGAGATGTGACTGACTGGCAGAAAACTTTTCGACATTAGGTTGCCATTACTTTCTAATTGTAGACTGTTTGCTAACCCAGGCTATACTAATCTCTTCTTCTATTTAACCCATAGCTGAAGGGAGAAGTGATGGATAAATATATTTGTTAAGGGTTTTTGCGTGTAAGTAAATGTAACTGAAATTCGAACTGGGCTCTTTGATTGCTTGTTCTCGGCCGATATAAAATACACTACACTTTAAATATAAAGTGTTGAAAAGTTTTCATGATATGAATCCTATCAAACAAAATCAGCCTCTGAAACAACCGAAATTTCGAAATGCGATAGCTTTAGTACCAATCATAGTAGATAAAATATTGAAATAAATAGCGATTACATTGGCTTATAAAATGTGGTATTATAACATCGATGGAAATTTATTTATTATAAGTCATGAAAATGATATACAAATTATAAGAACGAACTTCATCAGACATAATTTTCCACCAAAGGCAGATTTTGTTCATATTTAGATTTTTTTATATTCAAAACTATTTATTGATTTTTGTGATCGCAGTACTTTTTGATGTTTCGTATATTTTTTTATGTACTGCGTTGAACTTCTGTTAATACCAGATATTATTTGAACGATGTCACCTTCCAAATATAGACATCACTAACAGTTGACCGTTTAGTGAAACCTATTTTACTGCTGAGAAAATAAATGTTTTAATTGCCTGCTTATTTTGGAAGATATAGTTATTGAGTTACAAATGATCAGTTTAATGGGAATATTTAAACTATTGAAATTGTATGCGGATAAATATTTGTGTGTGCTTTGGAGTAAAGAGAGAGAAAAACGTTCATATGGAAAAGATTGTTGGTACTGTCATTAATATTCTAGCATCAACTTATTTTTAATTCCTAATT
This sequence comes from Ascarosepion bandense, assembly GCA_037127315.1. Taxonomy (NCBI): domain Eukaryota; kingdom Metazoa; phylum Mollusca; class Cephalopoda; order Sepiida; family Sepiidae; genus Ascarosepion; species Ascarosepion bandense. Next base: position 2,416,950 of record JBBBDQ010001213.1, on the reverse strand, counting down.
TATCACTGTGTGAGAAAAATAGGTATCTTAAAAAATCAATAAACTGACTGAAAGATAAATTTGTCATATTAATGAAGCACTAAGCAGCAATACTTGTGAGATAACAAAACATACACAAAATCTCTTTGAAATGATGGACGCTACACCTTTACAGTTTATATATATATATATATATATATATATATATATATATATATACATATATATATATATATATATATATATATATAACACATTACTCAATACGTCCTAGGTCTGACATACAGAATAGTGTCACGATCTTAAAAAGATATATAATATTTATGAAGTACTAACCTTAAAATGCACGTGACAAAATTTAGTTCTAAGAAGATACTTTACAAAGTACATTTATACAAGTGTAGCTACTGTTGCAAATTATCAAAACAATCGAAAATAACATTTTTTGTCTTGATAAAGCATTGCTTTTTCATGGGAAAAATTCTGTTTAAGCAAAACAATGACTAGATAATGGTTATTCGGACGGGATATGAGCTTTCAGCTTCGTTTGAGTTTGTACGAACGCATATCACCTCTTAACCATTATAAAAATATAATACTACTACTATTATATATATTATAATTTTTATTAACAAAAATAATTTTCCATTTATTTATTCAGCATAGATATAACCCCGTATCTTTAAAGTCATGTGTTTTCAAAGAAAACAGACGACTTGAAACTCTGGTCAATACTCTAGCTTTAACGAAAATTTGTTATGTATCTTAGCCATAGAACCAACGTGTCAATCTTTTTTTCTATGTTTATTTTTTTTCACATGATTATTTTCTGAATGTTTTAAACATTCACAGTTGTACGATTTGGGTCTGAAGAACGGTTTTGGCTGCGAAATATTTATTACGCATGGATTTGTAAATTATCCAACCTTTTTTCTGATTATATTTCTCTGTTAAATTTAGTAATAAATTTTAACATTGAGCTCTTTTTGGAGTTTGTCTCCGTTGGAATTTATCTTACACAATACCAAGGATTCTACGTTATATATATATATATATATATATATATATATATATATATTGTCAGATTGTCGACATTTTTTTAATTACACGCATGCAAGTTATGTATCTTGCTATTGTCGACTCTACAGTTGCAGCCATAATATAAGAAACGGAAACAACAAAAACATAAATATTTGTATTACTTATAAAGTAATCCATGATTAGTAAAGACATTTTTACCAAATAAAGATTAGGGTGTAATGCATAAAAAAAAGTTGAAAAAATGTAAATATTAACGTTTTTTAATAGAATTTAAATTGAACAAAGGAAATAAACTACTGGACAAAAGTTAAGGAACGATGTTAATAATTTGCAGAAAGTTTTAATTTACTTTGTTAAAAAACTCGATGGTGCTTTTCAACAATAAGTAAATGTTCATTTACCATTAGGATTTATTTGTCAGCAATATGGCAAATTATACATGCAAAACGCTCTCTTTAGAAGAAAAAAATCATTATCGCTAACTATCAAAATTATAAGTCAATTTCAGAAATTTCTGATATCGTTCTTATGTCTAGAAGTGTCGTTAATCGTGTAATCAGCAGTTATAAAACTGATAAAACGTTAGATGCGAAACCAAAACCGGCAGACCTCCAAAAACATCGTAAAGAGAAAATCGAACAATTGTTAGAATATCTACAAAAAAACGTTTTGAAACTGCTACATCAATTGCCCGTAAATTTAATAAAGAAAGGAAAACGGTTGCTTGCAGGTTAAAAATTGAAGATTGCATACCTGTATTCCAGATTCGAAGCCTCTTACTTTTAAACGAAACCAAAGGGCACGTCTGGCGTATGCGAGAGTACGTTGTTTGGACAGACGCACAGTGGGATACAGTTCATTTCTGTAGTGAATGCAAGTTTACCATATTTAGTTCTGAGGGTAAAACTTACGTATAACGTAAAACAGATGAAAGACTGACTTATCAATATGTCAAGAAAACCATTAAGTTTGGTGACGGCATTGGCATGGTGTGGGAAATGATTTTATCGCAGGAGTTGGCCCTCTCTTCCACGTACATGTCAATATCAATGCTGAGATTTACAAAAGGTTCTTCAGCAGCATGTGCAACAGAAAAATGCACCTTGCCACAAGACTCTAAAGGTTATTGCTTTATTTGAATAAGAAGAATCGCCCTAATAAATTGGCCATCTCAGAGCCACGACCTGAATCCAATAGAAAATGTTTAGAAGATAATTGGAGAAAGGGCTCAGAAAAGAATCCCGAAAACAAGAATCACATATGGGAGTTAATGAAAGACGAATGGGAGGGAATTATTGCTGACTTTTTCAAGAAATTAATTAGATCATGTGGTCGACGATGCAGAGATGTCATTGGAAATAATGGGGATGTTTACCAAATATTAAATTTTATTGATATTTTGTTCACAGTAATGTATTAACAAGATCGTTCCTTAACTTTTGTCTAGTAGTTTATTTCCTTTGTTCCATTTAATTTTTATTTAAAAAAAAAAACTATTATGTAAATTTTTGTAACTTTGTATAATATTTATGTATTCTATCCTAAATTTCATTCGGTAAAATGTTCATTGCTAATGATGGATTCTTTTTAAACAATACACCTATTTATATCTTTGTTATTCCCGTTCGTTATATTATGGCCTCTATTGTACAGTCGACAAAAGCAAGATATATAACTTGCATGCACGTAATTTAAAACATGTCGCTACTGTATATTAGGGGCAGTTAGTCAATACGTCAGTGAATGAAGAGCACCATGACGAAATTTATTCTGTGAGGAGATTTGAAGTGGCCTACTCTACTGCTTAGCTGTCAGACTATTTCAGTGACCCCATCTCTCCTTACATTTAGCCATATAACTCGTTAGAGTGTAACTCCCTTGAATATATTTTGTAAGGAGTAGATGAGCGTGAGACCAACTAAATTTATTCTTAGCTCACAAATGATCTAATGGCAAGAAATATGGCAGCATTCACTAGCAGATCTTCTAGAATATTTGCATTCGAGAAATATTATGAGTGAAAGCAGGAGCAAAATAAATCTTATTAATAACGAAGATCTTTGTAGTCTAAATTATTGAAGAACACTGAACATAACAACAGTTTCTTATAAAATGGATGAATCATCTTCTCAAATTTTTTGGCCGCTGAACGAAATAAAAATTTGAGTGAAGAATAAATTGAATGTCTCATAAAATATAAAAAATGATCTTGAAATTAATAAAAGTTTATCATATTACTGAATAAAAATTATTAATTCTAATACACACACGCACACACACACACACACACACACACACACACACACACATATATATATATATATATATATATATATATATATATATTAATTCAGATACTTCAATCCAAGGGAAAAAAGCAGGAAGGTAAATTCCAAAAAACCCGATCCTAATTAATATTAAAAATTTATTTTAATATTAAAAAATGATACAGGAAGAGAGCTCCATGTAATAAAATATTACAGAGCAAATATATATGATATATCTCTTACCACCTTTTTCCGTGTTGCTTAAACTTATGTCGATTTAACACGGCTGTCTGTAAATTTTAGTTACATTCTCACTTTTTTTTGCGAACCCAGACGATGTCAATTTTTTTCTTTTCTTATTTATTTGATTTTATTCTATCTTTTTCTTTTTCTTTTTCGTTTTCTTTTTCTTTTTCTTTCCCTTTATTTTTATTTTTATTTTATTTTATTATTTATTTTTTAATTTCTTTGCAATCTATTTAAAAAGGAAAAGTAGACTAATTTTTCTCCAGTTTCTGAAAGGTTTTTTCTGTTGCTGAGGTGATGTGTCGTCCCCCGTGGGGATCTTCATGTCGAAATGGCCATTCAACATCTTTGAATTAATCCTTTATATATATATATATATATATATATATATATATATATGATTCAGAACACTTTTGACTACCATCTGGAGTACTTCCATTTGTATACCTATGTATATTCAACCGTGTAAATTTAATCTCATTTTTCGAACATATACAATATTATTACAAAATCTATTAACGAACACATCATATCACATCATTTCTTTTAATGATACTCCAACTTTAATTAATATTGAATAAATAGAGCATTTTAATTATATAACATATATGTGGATAGATGTCGCAGGTTTAAATCCTGCCGATGTAACATATTTTCGTAACAAAATTGTATCGTAAATAATCTGGCCGGTAGAAATAGATATATAATACTGATTTATTATAAACAGAATATCTACTTAAATGCGAGTATCGGTCAAAAATAATGTTCAAACAAATCATTTCAAATTGTCGGTTGCTTATATCCAGTTTCAGTAATCTTCGTTAATTTCCGTAAAATGTTTACATTTGTTGACATTAGGATACATTTCAGAGCAGATATAATTATTACGATGAATTCGAAAATTTTGTTATAGGCTTAATTTGACTTCATTGATCGTAATTCGCGATCGAGAGGTCTAAGACGAGCCAGATCACCTGGTGGCTTACCCTATATTGATAGATTCGCAGGTTCAAATCCTAACGAATGATACACATTTTCCTAAGAAAAATTTATCGTAAATAATCAGGCCTATAGAAATATATATATATATATATATATATATATATATATATATATATATATATATATATATAAAATACTGTTTGATTATAAACATAATATCTAATTAAATACGAGTATCGATAAAAAATAATGTTCAAACAAATAATTTTACAACATATGTTGTAATGGATCTATGAATATAGTTAATTCATTTTTAATGATTGCGATAAAATTCGATAAAAATTAAGAAAATATAAATTATATTTTCAAACAAAATTGCTGACTAAACAATTTCGAAAAAATAAAACCGTCGCATTTATGAGATGTATACTTCAAGGGAACATGTAAAAAGCAGAAAAATATTGTTTTGCATGCACATAGCTTTGGTTTAAAATAGTATTGATTCCTAGAAGTTTGTTTGACATTAACTAAATTTTTATTTGAATGTTACAATACTATAATTTCTAACAAGTGTGGCATGCTGATATTCTACGCAAGCTTCAGGGATATAGTATAATTAAATTCTTGTTTGATCTAATAGAGTCGTTCCTTTCAAATTGCGTAATGAAAGTAGTAATGAACGGTCATGCTTTCAGATTAAATCATACGAATACGAGTATCCCTTAAACTCTGTTCTGCGCCCTACGCTTTTTCTGATCTTCACCAAAGAACATCCTAATGTAATCAGATACTAAGTAGGCATCTACACTGACTACACCATCATTTGCTCCCGCCTCGATGAGAAATCTGCTAGTGCTGAGAAAGAAAACCTCGCAGCTTGCCTTAAAAATGACCTCTAATCTGTGGTGACTGGGGTAAAAAATGGCTAGCAAATATTAATCCTTCCAAAACAAAGCTGTTTTGCATTAAGCATCATAGAAAATCGCTTCTACCCACCATCATTATGGGTCAGGCTAGTCTCCATTACAGCAAAACACTGCGCATCCTCGCCCTACTACCCTCAGACCACATCACGTGGGACGACTACATTTAATTCATAGCTATATCTGCTGCTAAAAAGATCGGTTCACTGTGTAGGGCCAGGAAGTCTTTCTCCTCCTAATCCATTGTGTACATATATAAATTTACCAACTGTCTGTACATTAAATACTGCTCTCATTTCTAGTTGGGTGTCCCTGCTTTTCATCTCGGTGTTCTTAAAAAAAATCCAACGAATAATTTGCAACATAATCCATTCTGACCTGTCAGCTCCACTCCAGTCGTTTTCTTACTGACATAATGTAGCTTCCCTCTGTCTCTTCTACAAATACTTTCACGGATTCTGCCCCGATGAGCTTAGCTCACTGGTGGCACTCTACATGAATATACTCGAGATTCTAGGTTAGCAACTAAGCTCCATTATTTTACTGTGAAACCAATTAAATGTGACCGCAACTAATACTTTATCATCTTTTTTTCTCGAACTTCCCGCCTTTGGAATTCCCTTCCGTATACTTGCTTTCCTGACAGCTACAATAATTTAAAACAATGCCTTATCTCCTAAACTTGCATACTTTCTCCGACAAATCTCGTATCATGTTTCTTTCAATTTCCACTCTACTCTAATGTTGTTATCTTTCCACCAGTGTACTCATTCTTTTCTTGCCTATTCTCTGACATCACTTGTAACTTGTTCCTCTTTCTCATCACTGTCCTCTTATGTAACCACCCCCGTGCAACTGTGGCAGTACTGCCTTGCTTGGAGCAAAATGATTTTCAAATTATCTTTTTTGTTCTGATCGTACTAATGACTAATTAGTAATTATTCTCTTACTTACCACGTTGATTATTCAGATGCAGTATTGACCATTACCTCAGTCTTAAAAGATTATGGCTTCTACACATTTTCACTTCAAACCGTCGTAAATCATGTACACTTTCTACGATTTTCAATACGATGCTTTCCTAAACTTGTTGCTATCCATAGATTGAGATCCATTTCTGACTGTTGTTTAATTCAAATCCTGGAAGATAAAACATGTATACATATTTTTATATGGTTAGATTCGTTATATTAGATTTCAGGGTTGAAGGCCTGTGTATCATCATCTAAATGTTTTCAGAAGAAGAAAGGAATGTTAAAATATGGCAAGCATAGCATGCCACGAAATCCCCAACACCCAACTTCAGATTTTAAATTCAATTCTCTCTCTGTAGAGTAGCCCGGTTTTTATCCTACTTAAACTTAAGTTGGGTCTAGTAGGAAGGAATTCATATCTATCCCCTGATTATTTGCATATAAGTGAACGTAAAGAACGCAAGTAGAATTCGACCTCGCGACCCTGATTCCTTATTCTGAGCACTATCATTTAGCTAATAGCAGATTAGCATTGTAGCAAATAAATTAATTTTCATTAATTTCATAATTACTCTTAAGAAAGCCGCAGAAGATGAATTAATAATAAATATATATTTTTTGTTTAAGCATCGTCAAAAAGTTTAAAATCTGATACTGGGTTCAATGTATTCAAATGTTTCATATCTGGAACTTTAGTAAATCATTTCAAACACAATAACATAGTAAATTTAGTTCACTGAATATAGTTTGTTTAGCTGAAATTCGAATTTGTGTAAAAGAACAAATGACATATTTATTTTAAATTATTAGTGATTTGCTAGAGCAATAGCATTAATTTATTCAAAATACTTTTTGTTGAAACCTCTTAGCGTGTATGCATGCCTACGTGTAACTTTACTGCTGAAATGATATTGTTACGGCTAAAGAAAAGCAAATGGGAGAGATTACAATTTACAGTGGATTGAAAGTCTTACTTAACTGTTATCAGCATGAAAACGTTTACTTTAAAAACAAATTGTGCATACAAATCTTAAGAAAAAAAAACATAAACTCTCAGAAAAAACTCTCAAACATACCAAATAAATTAAATCATTTCTCGCGTTAAGATTAACATAAATAACCATCTTGATTTCGCATATTAACATGATAGTTTATTTGATTTAAACCTTTGACTCTAGAAGAATTTCATAAAGGCATGGTAAGGAATTTATCTGGAAGACTTTTGTTCTGTATTTAGGCAGTGAAATAAGGTACAATTCGTTAGAATCAAAGAAAACGGTCTGAATTGATATGTAACATCAGTCTTCCTATATCGCAGTGAATGCACAAAATAGGAAAACGTTTTAGACTATAGAAGTGTAGTTGTAATGAAGGATGCTGAGAAAAGCATAGACTGAATATATGTACAACGAAGAAATAGAAACAAAAAGCAAAGTGTCATACTTAACATCAGAAAAAGGCTGATGAACCTAACTAACGAACTCGTGTAAATACTTGGAAGAATAGAATTCTGTTGAGATGACAAAAAGACAAAGAAAAAGTGTTGGGAGACAGGATCACCAACGACATGAAGGGGACACAGAACATAGAAGAAATAGCAAGGATGTCTCAAAAAACATAAATGGCATTTTCTGTAATAATTAATTAATCAATGAAGACTAATTATGGAGTCAATAAGAAAAATCTTATGAAATCGCCAACAGCATAGACAAAGACCAATTTTTAACCAACATTTCAACAGTGAACTGCTTGTCACAGCTGAGGAGCCAGATGGAAGAATGAAATAATAGCTTCTTACTGATTGAAACGAATTCTAAAGCAAGATGAGAACGTGTCCTTTTAATTTACAATAATATGATTTTAAAACATTGTTACCATTGAATTAAAACACATGTATTTTATAATTTCGAATTATTTGTCCCTGTATGAAATGATCCCCGTTTGTAATATAAATACAAATTGAACATAAAATAGGACAGAAATTATTGGTTTTAAACATCAAAAAATTTGAATGCAAACATTTGAATACATTTTGGCTTGTCTTAAAAATGTTTTTGCTCTGTTATAACTTAAAGAAATAATGTCAAGAAATTGTAGTGTCGTTATTTACTTGAATAGCATGATTTTGTTGCAAGTCTTTAGAAGATTTAAAAGCGCCTAATATGAAAATATTTTAATTATAATCAATATATATATATATATATATATATATATATATATATATATAACGTAGAAGACTTGATATATTAGTCAGGTAAATTCCGATAGAATTGAATTCAAAAGAACTCAATGTTAAATTTATTTATTCAATTAAACAGAGTAATATAATTAGGAAAAAACTTTTTAAATATTCTACAATTTCATGGGTAATACGTATTTTGCCGCTGACCTAGCGGCTCGTCAGACACAAATGATACAACAGTTAATCTTCAAAATATGCCAGGAAAGAAATAGAAATTGAAAGAGAATAAACAGTATACAGTGAAACTAAAGTAAACGTCAGATATCGACAGAATCTATCGCAACCCATCTGCTTTCATAGAAAAGCATGACATAGAAATTTAACATCAAAATTTATTTTAAATATAATGGTACATATTTAAGATCAAAAATAAATTGTAAATCATAATTTAATAAAATTGAAATATAACCACTATTAGTATTATATTATAAATACAGTTAAAATAATTAAAACCGACAAAAGAAAGCAAAGATTATAATTAAATATAGAAAAAGTAGAAAAATGATAAACAGAAAAGAGAAAGAAAAGGAAAGAAATAGGAATTTATTACAGATACAAAGGCAGTTAAATTAAATGTCTTATATTGACACTAGCGTCTAACAATTATTTGCTTTCTTAGAAAACATGATACAGAAATTTAACATTAAATTTAGTTGGGATACAATGGGATATATTTACGGCAAAATATAAATAGTAAATCATACTTTCTAATACAAATTATATATAAACAGCAGTAGTAATATATTAGAAATACAGTTAAAAAAATAAACACTTAATAAGAAGAAAATAAATAAAGTATTAAAATACAATCTTAAAAAATATATTAAATAAAAGTAATAAATATTAATACTACTACTAATAATAATAATAAGTTTATTTTAAAGACTTTAAATATATACAAGATATCACCCGTCATCATCAATTTCATCAAAAACTGCATGTCGATATGGAAAACAGCCCTTTACCTCAATCATATAAATGGAACCTATAAGTCTGGTGAAATAAACATCAAAAGAGGTATATTTCAAGGTGATTCTTTGTCTCCCTTTGTATTCTGCATATCATTAATAGCACTAACCAGCCAACGTAATAAGACAGGATGTGGTTATAAAATAGGCCAAAAGAAAATAAGCCATCTATTTTACATGGATGAACTAAAGTTATATGCTAAGAATGGTAATGAGTTGGAAGGTCTTCTACAAACAGTAAAATGCTTCAGCGAAGACATTGGAATAAAATTCAATTGGAATAAAGGTGCTAAACTACAGTTTGACGTGGATCACAACAAGAAACATCCTTAATTAGCTTAGACCTTGCTGTAAGAATAAAAATAATTAAAGCCAGAAAAAACTTATAAATACCTAGTTGTAAATGAGGATGGATAAATTCACCATAAAAATGAAAGAAATAGTGCGTAAAGAGTACTATACAAGGCCATGAATGATATTAAAAATTGAATTGTCAGAACAGAATTCTGGCCATTAATAGCCTTGCAATCCCAGTTGTCTAATATAGTTTCAATATCTTAAACTGGACTCTAAACGACATCAGGCGAATGGATTCTAAAACAAGAAAGCTTCTTTCTAAGCATAAGATGCATCATCCAAAAGCTGGTGTAGGCCGTTTATATATACCCCGTAAAGAAGTTGGAAGAGGTCTTATTCAGCTGAAGTTGTCATACAAGACAAAAACTATTGGCTTACTAACATACATAGAAAAAACAAAGGACTGGATGATACAACTATTAAGGAAACATGAAGAAAGAAGGAAAATATTCAATAATAAAAAAAGCAGTAAATACAAACAATAGTTACAGTTAGTAGATTCTGTAGAAAGCAAAACAGAAGCCAAGAACCAAGTATTGCGGCAGAAATATGAAAATGAAAGCCAAAGACAAAGCTCTTAAGCAGATAAAACAAGGCTGGCAAGACAAACCTATGCATGGCCAATATCCAGAAAGATCCAATAAATCCAATGCTGATAAAGTTAATACTCATCGATAGTTACGTGCATCTGGATTAAACTCTGAGACTGAAGGCTTTATTCTTACAACGCAAGACCAAAGTCTTTTCACTTGAAACTTTCAGGCAAATATTATACATAATAATATGGATCCTAAATGCAGGTTTTGTGATAAACACCAATAAACAATGGACCATCTAATCTCAGGCTGTTGTGTACTTGACCCAAATGAATATAAAAATCGCCACGATAGAGTGGGGCAATATTTAAATTGTACAATGTGCAAACACTATGGAAAATCTGTAAACAAACACTGGTATGAACATCACCCAGCACCGGTTACAGAAATGGAAGGTGTCAAAATTCTATGTGATTACGCCATCTAGACAGACAGGAAAATTGAAGCAAATAGGCCGGACATTATTGTTAAAAACCAGAAATAAAACACTTATATATTAATTGATATGGCTTGACCAGCGGATTATAACATAGCAAAAAGGAATATTAAAAACTGTCAAAATATAAAGACCTGGAAATTGAAATAGAGAAAATGTGGAAACAAGAGTTGTGCCAGTAATAGTAGGTGCACTTGGAATGCTAAAAATAGAATAAAGACAACACATTGAAAGAATCCCTGGAAACCTCAGTTTAAGTGATATACAAAAAATTGTCTTATTAAGTACAGCCCACACACTAAAGAGAACATTGTATATGTAACGCTAAGTATGATGGGGTAGATAGAAAAAACATGAAATGGAGCCATAACACACCACGACCTACCTTAGGTCTTCTCGAAGACATAGGTTGATAGTGCGACCACAGCAGAAATGAAAATATGATGAAAATTGACATAATAATAATAATATATATATAAATTTAATCATAAGTATTAATAATAATAAAAAAATAATAATAATAAATAGAAAGGATCTTAGAAATATTAATAAAATAATATTCAAAACAATAATAATAAAAATAATAATAAATATATATGTAAAAAGATTAACACTAATAATAAATTAATAATTACATTATTATTAGAAAAAGATCCTAAATAATAGTAATAAAATAATATTATGAAAATAATAATAATAATAAAATGCAAAATATATATAAAAAATATTAACACTAACGAAAATAATAATATTATTGTTATTAAAAAGAAAAAAAATCTTCAATATTAGTAATTAATAATAATGATAAAAGTAAAAACCTACATACGCATACATACACACATATACATACACACATACATATATATATATATGTACATCCACATAAATACATACATACATATATACACATACACGCATACAAAAATTCATCTGAAAACAAAGTAGTCATATCCCACATATTTTTTCATTAACATATATACATATATATACACACACATATATATATCCACATACACAAACTCATATACATGCACCACACATGCAAACACACACACACACACACATATATATATATATATATATATATATATATATATGTACATACATATATTTATATACATATATATATATGCATATACATACATATATTTATATACATATGTATATATATATACATATGCACACATATACTCCTATATACATACACACCTACACACATACATATATGCACATATACACGTACATACAGCGTAGTTTATACACATACACATGCAATATTACAATCTAAAATATTGTAAGACAATACAATAATATAATATAACTATTAATATAATAATTGTAAAAACAATAAATAAATATTTTGGGGTAAAATGTTTCCAACACTAAATTCCAGATTTTTCTCCAAAAGAAACCACCTTTTTAATTTAAATCAATTTAAATTAATTTAATTTAAAGTCATTTAAATTACAACTTTGATGTAGGTAAATTGTTTTATGTTTATTTAAGCCTGCATTTAAATATTAATTCGTTACGTTGATTAAGGAGTTCTTTTGGATTATTGTATGTGATACTAATCAATTTCTCCAGGCATAAGTTACACCTATACCAGAAGTTGTTGGGAGTTTTGGCGTATTTTATGTTCCTCCATTTGACCTGTGGGGTAACTCCTCTATCCTTAATATCCTATTAGTGTTTAGACAGGGAGTTTGATGTTTCGTAGAGGCGTTGGAAAACGAGCGTCTGTAGCTGTAAATTTTCTGTTTCCAACTACCTGCAAATATCCCTATTTAAACTTTTCTTTCTGCTAAATTAAAAAAATCTTTAATTTTTTACATTGGACAACTTGCAGAAAAGAATCATATTACAAATGGCTATTCTCAATATGGACACGTGAGCGTCTGTGTGTAATGATCTGGAATATTTTGAAGATTAACTGTTGTAGGATTTGGTTCTGACGAGCCGCAAGTTCAGCAGCGAAATACGTATTATTCATGAAATTGTAGAATATCTAAATTATTTTCTAAATTAAAAATATATATAATATACACACAAATATATATATATATATATATATATATATATATATATATAAAGAGCGAGTACAAACATTATGTACATGCGTACATGTACACAATAGACAAACACACACATATATAAATGTATAAATATAAATCATATATATGTATATACAGATCACATAACTAATATGATAAATCAATATATATATATTGTCATCCGCAGACAGATCTGTTTCGCCGTATCACAGCTCATCAGTACGGTTTGACTCCGATTGCTTTTTTACCCAGGATTTATATATTGTTTTTATCATATAATAAAGAATATTATCATTATCCTATATATATATATATATATATATATATATATATATATATATATATATTGTAGGCGTTACAACATGTACAATACACAATCTGCTGGAAGATTGCACATTTTGTTTTGATTTTGAGAGAAAAATGTCTCATTAGGTAGTTAATAACGATAGTAATAAAAGTTATTTCTGAAAAGAAAACTAAAATAATTTACTTCCGTTTGTTTTTGGAAATCTTTTGGTACGAGGTAAGAGGATATTAAAAAAGAAGAAAAATTAAAGGTGGCAGAAAAAATGAGAAAGCAATTTACTTCTAAAGTACCACTCCACTGTATAAGTTTAATTTGGTTTATATGCAGTGAAGTAGTACTTTTAAAGTAATCGACTGGCAGAACATCGACGATAAAAACAATTCTACTTCACTGCATGTTGAAAACGTGGATTCTTATTCATCTATATCTGAAAAGAATTCTTCTATCTGGCCCTTGAACTCGCTAAATTTTATCAGACATTTCTAAAGAGAAAATTAACATTATTTTAAACAGCAGAAAATCAGTTCATCATGTCCTGTTTATTCAGGATAACGGACAATGGACTAAAAAGTCGAATAATAAATTTCATTTATCTATGGGAGCTCTTGACTCTGCTAGTCATCAGATTTAGTTGGATTATTTTTTTTTCGTACAACCTATCAGCGTATAAAGACATCTATTTACATAACATAGGAATTTACAGAGATAATGCACTCATCATAGTAAATAAATCTACTGGAGGTAATGTTGATGGACTTAGAACATTAGATCATAGAGTTCTTAATTTTTTTTCCTTCGTGTAGATAGTAATTCTAATAAAATAAAATGATATCTTAAGCATAAAGATAGACTTAGATTCTAATATTTTCCAACATTACTTGAAAGAATTGCTAAACCAAATTATATAACTGACGCAAAATTTCTTAAAGTAATTGATAAATATTTTTCTCAAAAATAAACTTTTAAGCAAAATTTTCAATAAGAATACGCAAAACCTCAGCTATAGTTGCTCTAACAATGTATAAAAAGTAATTAAATTACATAACAATAAAATATTGAATTTATACAGCAATAAAAATAGTAATTCTACTCGTAATTTTAATTTACTCATAGTAAAAAATATTTTAATTGTAGAAAACCCCAATCAATGTCCCTCATCTAATAATTATTTATCTAACTACTCTATAATTTCTGTAGAATTTTTTTAAACATTTCACCCCAAGCAAGGCATTCCACTGCCACTATAGCGCAGGGGGTTACATATGGGGAGGTGCTGAGAGAACGATTAGATATAGGAAATGTCATAAGGAGGGTGACAGATGAGTAAGGAGGTACATAGGAAGAGTGTTTGAGAGAATGGGTGCGAGTTCGTGTGTTAGAAGGTGTCTATTGACCTTACATTTAAACTCCTGGAGATTGTAGCTGTCGGGGAAGCAAGTATGTAGAAGGAAATTCCACAAGAGGAATGCTCGGGAAAAGAAGCTGTTGGAGTAGAAATTGTGGTTACGTTTTATCGGTTTCACCTTGAAAGGGTGGGACCTAGTTGCTAATCTATTATCTCGTGCAAATTTGTACCTAGGGGGCACCAGTGATCTAAGTTCATCGGAGCAGAAGACGTGAAAGTATTTATAGAAGAGGCACAGGGAATCCACGTCACACCGTGAGAGAGTGACTGCAGCCGGTCTGCCAAGTAGATATCGATCACATTTTACAGCATCAATCTTACGATCTTGATAATTTATCTAGGCTATATGATTCTTATGTTATTTATCTGTATTTCTGCTACAAATTGTGATTTATTTACTGATATATATTTAATTTTCATTTTGACTTTTATATTAATTTTAATTTTTTCCTTTAATTTATTTTCAAATTTATTTTATTTTCTATTATTTTATTTATAATTTTACATTTTACATTTTAGCTTTTTAAATTTAAATTTTTAATAATTTCATATTGTTTTTTAGAAAAATATTTTACTTCTCAAATTAATTCTATTAGCGCTAATCAGTTTTATATTCGTGTGTTTTTAAATGTCCACAGACGTGAGTTTTTTAAATAATTCCTATACCTGTGTATGGAATTTCTTCCTTTTTCTAAAAAATTGCCAAATGATTTAGCTTAAAATTATGTAATGTACCTCTATATCAATCTACTATTCATTTCGGGCAAAAATTTGAAATCTTTATTTCTTTCACGTTTTTTATGTCCCACTACTTTCTTCGCTCTGTGCATTTTCTCACTTTTTTCTTTGTCAAGCCCAGACGTAATGTGACCGATATCTGTATCTGTCTATAATTTACTTCCTGCCTAGATTAAAATTTCTCTCTCTGAGCCGTTTGCAGTGACACTTTTCTCATAGGTTTTTCTCTCTTATTTTCTTCTTCATTTTTTTATTTCCTCTGTGACTTTCTTTCTTTTTTTTCAATATTTTGATTTCGCTTTTCGATTTCTCATCTTTTTACGCTATTTCTTTTTTATCTTTTATTTTTAATATCCACTTACCTAGTACAAATACATTTACAAAAATAAAAATATGAGTATTATTTAAATTTTCTTTTAAAAAATACCGATTATTACCATCATTATTAACTACCTAATGAGACACTGTCGTTGCTATTTCGAAGGAAAATGTACAGTTTTGTAGTAGATTGTAGTTTCTGCATGTTCTAAAGTATAATTATTTTGTCGGTCCTTATTTTTTTGCATATCTATAAAATAAGGACCAAACAAAATAACTGAAAAGCTCAAAATATTAATTAAACAGTGGTCAATTTTTAATAATAATCATAATAATAATAATAATTTATATATATATATATATATATATATATATATATATATATATATACTTGTTATAAATTAGAACATGTACACATTTTTTTAATAGATATCAACTACAAAATGTACATATTTTTTCGACATTGGACTTACAATGTCTCACCAGGTGGTGTGGAAATGGATGGAAGGCCTCTTTTCTTATATTTGGCATATTGTGTGTGGGATATTGGTGAGGTTAGCGATGAGGGAATAAGTCTTGTAAATTGTCTGTTAGAATTTTGAATACAGTGCGGGTAGGTAGGGGATATAGTTGATTAATGAAAGTATTGCGAATTTTGTAGATATTTAACATTAGAAAATGGTGCCCACCAACATCCATTAATGTATTCATTAAAAATTTATACATGTCCTAAAATATAATTTATAATAAATATTCACTGCTCTATATTATATATCGAACACTGTTTTAAATTAATGTTTTGGACGTTGTAAATTTTTCCTCGTTCTTTATTCGCTCGGATATATATATATATATATATATATATATATATATATATATATATAAAGAGAGAGATAAAGAAAAGTGAGTATACGTTTCAATTTTTTGAGTATAGCTTAAGTAAAATTGAAACGTCTGATTTTTTAAAAAAGTATTTATTCGAGCACTACTTATTTCAACACCTACTTGAATATATGATTGTATGCTTTCGTGAATGTCTGAAATACACTGTAAATATATTGAAATGCATTTTGTAAGTAACATATATTAAATAGAATTAGAGAAAATTGTTCTATGGCATTTCTTATTAGACGTTAATTTTTGTTTTTTTGAAAAATCCATTTTGTCTTATGAAAAAAGTTTATTTAATTACACAAATATATGCAATACGGTATTCATTTGTTAATTGTTATTTATATCAGTCAATGCGTACTTCTTCGTGTTATTATTATATATCCATGCTTTTGTTTGTGTGTAGAAACTGATCGCATTTTCTTGATCTTGTTATCATTTTTATATGCTCAACCTATAATTTCGCTATGTATAATATACTCAATATCTAACTTGCATGAAGCATAATTAGAGTTGGAGGCAAAACCATCTTCTGAGCTTGACATATCACCTTCGTGCTTCACGGAACATGACTTGCTATTTGTATGTTACAAATCATTTATGAATCACGAATTTACATCCTCCATTTTTGTTACGTATTTTATCATTAAAACAGCCCATAAATTACTAAAGATCCTCAAGCATTTTAATAGCAACGTACGCATTAAACTGTTCAGTTTAAAGGAATCAAGAAGAATTTGAATTCTTATATATAGTTGTAAATTATTTTAAGCAGATATATTTGTGTATATATATTTTTCCTCAGTCGTTATATTTATTCAACCGGATAGTACAATTTGTTTAAGATTCATGACAGCACACACCTGTGTATGGAATTCACACTCTGCATATACACAAGGTCTTGACTTCACTAAAATAAAACTTTTACGTTGAAAGATATAAATTCCATTATTTTTAGAATCTATTCTCTCCCTTGATACAATGGATGCAAAAAGTTTAATTTTCTGGTTTATAGAAACAAATCATGATAACAAATTGCAAACGATTCTAGTAATAGAAAACAGCGTTCCTAAATTGCCTCTCGATGCCAGTCTGTTCATGCTGAGGGGTCTATACCGATTATATAAAAATTCATAGACTGAATATTACGATTTTGAGAAAGAATATATACTTTATCAAGTAATATTCTAAAGCAATAACCACGATAAACCTTTTTTATTAATTATCGGTATGTTGTGACCTCGTCACCAAGTTGTTGTGCTGCTGTTGGAGGCAGAAGTAATGACACAAAAAGGAAATTGTATTAAACAAATATATTACAAAGAGAGTAGTACAAACACCTATACTATCGATAGATTATTAGCACGGCTGTTTAGTCTGGCTTTCATTGGTATCGGCTGGGATAGATCACGCTATCACTTTTTGTTTATCTATAACTTACTTTTACAAAGCAGAACTGAAACTTATATACAGGTTGAACAAGATCATGTGTCATATGGTTTAGCCTTCATAACAAGGTATTTCCAAAATAATAAATATAAATTTTGGCAAAGACATTACACTGCATTTTGAGGGAATGATGGAAAATTTGTATTGAGTGTTGTTTCATAGCAAAATAAGCTGCAAAGATGTGACTGAAAACATCTTAATGTAGAACTAATAGTCTTATAAAGGTATTTCTAGTAGGTTTTGTAAGATTAAGCAGTAAAATTGAGTCGTATGTGACGTCGTTCTACAAGAGTAACGAACGAATGTGAAATGGCATTTAATATAAACAATGCGTTTAGGATTTGTATACAGGTCAGCAGATAATGTAACAGAACATACATTTACCAAAGTAAACTCATGACAACTAAAACTGGTGTGTGTTATGCACGCCAGCATTGAATAAGAATTTTAAACGATTGTCTGTCATAAGAAACCATATGCCTTCAAAGTACAATGATTTACAATGGTTTCTTGTGATAGCCATGCTCGCCAGTGAGGTAGTCGCTATTATCACCGCTCTCTTTCTTATTTTTCTTTCCCTCTATCTTATCTTTTGTTGCTTCTTTCTCTATATCTTTGCTTTCTCTACTTCTTTTTCTCTTCTTTATTTATCATATATCCTTCCTCTAACCTATCTTTCCTTTCTCTCTTTCCAATCACTAGATCTAATTAGGTATCATTCATTTAATAGGCCTGAAGGCCATTATAGTAATCTTGACAGATCCGTTGCTGCCCAGAATTCTGCTACTGAAAATTATGGGCACTGTAGATTTTAAGAATGCTTACAGAATCTTTTGAGGAGACACTTTTTGCTTCATAATTGTATCTAATTCTGAAATTTACCTGGAATCGGATAATACCCGGAGATGAGACCGAGGCTATATATTAGAAAGTAACAGATAATTTGAATGATCCAACGAAGTCTAACACTGGACATCTCCACGCTACACTTAGAAAATAATGGTCATTGCATTTTGGAAGCAATATCGTCACTAATGATTCTGATACTAACGTTGACACACTGCTAGACTGAGGACACATTTCCTTGACCAATGTTCAATTTGAATTTGGATTATGTACTTATTCAAAATAAAAATATGCGTTCTGTCGGCAGCTTAAATAATTACAGTATCTGTCAACATTGGATTTTCATAAAACATTCTTGTTCTAGCAACCTCAGATACTATGATCTGGCTCAGAAATTAGGCACATATAGAACTCTAGATTTACAATATCAATGTGATATTTCAATTGAACATGACTATTATTGCACGTCTCTAACAACATCTGAAATTCGAATTACAACAATTGAGATATAAAGAAATTATTTAAAACAGTTGATCGGGATGTGAGTTACCGGTTTCCATAAAAATTAGCGTAATCATTGTGTCTGCTTCATGCATGAAAGAGGCTTAAATCATTGGTGTTTGTTTTGGTACAACGATGTATATATTTTAGTAAACTGTGCATTATTTATACTAGGATCTATTGTACCATCCTAACTTATATTTCCTAGTTAATAACGGTTATAATCGAAATTATTTTATAATCTTTCGACTTTTTAATATTTATTTCTTATTGCTTACTAAATTATTTGATGTTTATTATTTTGTTGTTTTACTTGCTATTGTCATTAATAGATAATGCATTTTTTTTGCTTCAGCACCAACATTAAACAATATTGTATATTCAACATAGAATTAACTATATTATAAAAGAAAATGTGGATGATGATTTATAAAATTAGGTATAAATCCTAACATTATATTATTTATTTTAGGAAACATACAGATTAATCTGTGTCTAAATAATAATTAAAAATTCTCACTCTGGTGTTTCAATGCATTATTTCCTGATTTTAATAAGTATATTCAAAAGATTAATATAAATACTCATGATAAGCACGTGGCATTTAGTACGTGGATTTTCTTACAGTGTATGTATTATAAGGTATTGAGTGTGAACTGTAATATATTGTACTTATTAAAAATTATTTATATTCATTTTCAGGTTAGTAATTGCTGATGCTGTTTTTAGACTATTTTTAATGAATACTATTTAAGCTGGATGTCTCTTTATAATGGCATTCTGTTACATTTAATAAAATAAAATTTGAAGGAAATATTATTCTTTAATATTTTAACTTGTTTGATAAGATTAGCTTGTTCAGATATACTTTCGTTTTTCGTAATGAATTAAATTATAATTTTTTGTTTTGTTTCTTTCAGATTTGGCCAGCTGGTTCAGAAAAAAATCAAGCTCGGATAATGAGGCCATATCGTGGATTTAACAAATTAAATCTCATGTCCTCTTCCATGATTCTGACTCAACAATAATATAAAGTTGGAAAGGAAATGAGAAAGACGAATATTATTATAAAATTATTCAATATAAATAAAACAAAAATCGCAGAACCCTGTGCTCATACGTTTCTTCATCTTAAAGACTGAAGATATTTATGCTTATAACAGCTTATAAGATAAATCACAATACATCCTTTATTTCTATTATCAACACAACGTTATACATACTTTGTTCTTCGAACAACATACAGAAATCTTGGCGCAAGTTTAGATATAAAACAAATTGAACTGAGTATATATGAAATAGGAAACGTATGCAATGAATTGTATGGTATCAGAATATATATTCAAGCTGAAAAATATATTCGCCTTTGTATGACACTTGTAGGACTCTTGTAGAGTCAACGATTGTGTGGATACAGAGGCGTGTTTGTGCTGAATAGGCAAGGTAAGTAAAACATTTAATCTATTCCGCTTAACAAAAGATGTTTAAAACGTCCATCATTATAAATAAACTTATGGAAAACAACTGAATTAAACAGATATATAGATAAATAGTTTTAATTAGTAAACAAAGACAATAAATAAAAACTCATAGACAAAATGCTAAGCGAACACAGACATAGTTATATTACTCTGTAAATACATTTAATTATATGACACAGTTTTGGGTTAACATATTAAAACTTTTGTGCCATAGACAGAAATTACACACGGGTAGTGAAAGAGAAATTACATTTAATTTAAATCTTACAAAAATAAATTAATTAATTTATGTATATTAATTTAGATATAACGGATATGAGAGTGGAAATGTGAAGCTTTAACTGAACTTAATTCTCATGCTATTCCACTGCATTTATATTTGTAAAAGTTCCCGCTAGGAACGGTATGTCTCATCACTGCCCACAGGTATGTGCTATATATATATATATATATATATATATAGCGTATATTGGTATAGTCTTAGTGATTAACTAGTTTCAAGTAAGAATATCTTCGAACTGCATTTCAGTTTAGTATTTCATTCAGAAGTAAGAATTTTCTGAGTAGAATACCGTGACACGTAAACGCTGATAAAAAGTATTTCATGCTTCACAGTAAGCAAATAAATACACATTCAGTTGCTGAAAATAAGTAAAATAAATATGGAAAAAGTGTAATCACATTTTTCTCTTGCTATTCAGAAATCTAATTTTGATGATTGGTTTCTTCAGTGAAAATATTTTCAGACTAGTAAAGCTCTTTTATAATTTTTCCCAGATTGCTGAGTAATTTAATTATTCCCAGAAATAAACGTTCTATATTTGAGTATAATTCTGGAAGTAAATTTGTTAAGGCGAAAATAATATGAAGTTACAAGGATGATGGTGACGAAGCGAATTAATGTATTTGAAAGACGTTAATGTATAATAGAATACGTAGAAAGAAAAATAATAAAAAAGAACATAATGATGTATTTATTTGATTAAGCAAAGAAGCTTCTGATTATATATATATATATATATATATATATATATATATATATATATAAGGATTTATTACTAATAATATACTATTTAAATCGAACAATGATGTATATAGGTTTGTAACCGTTTGCTTTTTTCACTTTTTTATTTTGCGAACAGGCTATTTTATGCTGAGACGATATTTATGTAGACATTACGATTACCTTATATTACCCAAACATATTTTTAAATACAAGTTGAATGTAATCGCCCCAAACACCAAAATGATGACGGGATATATAATTCAGCTCTTTCCGAATGTTCTGTAACGTTCGAAGATTGAGAAACAAGCACTCGTAAATCATCCTATGGAATATTTCAGTGACAATGCCATAGCAATAGGGCATGCGATTTCCAAATTTGTGGCAGACTGTTTTGCGTCATGGCTCTCTTTTGCTTACAGACTGTGTCCACCTGATTCTTTATACTGTTCAGTTATCAAAAACAAAAAACGCGCATGCGAAAAAATAAAATTATGAAATTTCTACATATTACCTATCGCTCCCTGTATACATAAACCCGCATATACGCGCGTGCGCGCACACACACACACACAGTTACACACATAAACACCTGTAACGTGGTATGCAAATGAAATAAATAGAGGGAACAGAGTAAAATGAGAAATCCCGTAGCTTCCTTTGAGATTTACCTATCAAAATAATGGTGTCGACGATATGATGTCTGAGAATGATCGCCGACCTGAATCATGTAGAGACGTAGATTAGCTTTTTTGCAGCGCTGGCCAGGGTAAAATATCTGAGAAACAGACGAAACATACAATGAATAAAATTCGATGGAACCACAATTAAGACACTGGGTATGTTTGAAGGAACATTCGAAATAAAGTATCATTTCGAAATCACAACCGTAACAGTGGTAGCTTGTAG
The DNA here is from genome assembly GCA_037127315.1 of Ascarosepion bandense. NCBI lineage: Eukaryota > Metazoa > Mollusca > Cephalopoda > Sepiida > Sepiidae > Ascarosepion > Ascarosepion bandense. The sequence continues at coordinate 2,394,077 of JBBBDQ010001213.1, read as the reverse complement.
GAAAGTCCATGGATGGTTAGAATTAGTTGTGTTAGGAGTCGATACATCGGATTCAATTAATTTGGTGGAATCTGAAGAACAACAATATGATTATAAAGCAAGCATTCACCTGATAGATAACCATCACCCAAGATATACAGAAGCAAAGAAACGGCTGATGTAGTTGTGGCAAAGTTAAAAGGTTATTCAGCATGGAATTTAGATGTCACTCATGGTAGCAACAATTGATCTTTTCCAATAGTTTGTAATAAAATAACCGACGAGATATTAGCATATGTGGCGATTATTAAATTTGGAGTTAACCATCAGTTATGTTTATATTTATTTTTCTCCCAAGTATTGAAATCGTGTGTAATGAATTATCAAACATGAAACATTTTCAAAGATTGGCATGTAACTAAATTGATTTATATATAGCTAAATTGAAATAGATGACACATGTAAGAGGTTACTACAATAAATTCACCGCTGGGATTATTAAGATGGACTCTCCTTCTATTTGGAATTAAATCGCCAAGAGAAATATAGAGAAGATTTTATTAGGTTAAGTGGAGAACGTAATAATATATCAAGATCATATATGCGTGGAAGCTCTCATTAAGGACGAATTAAACCATAAAACAGAAGTAATCCTCCGAAGATTCTCAGACAGGTATGTCGGTAAACAGAGGTAAATACGAGCTAGACTGTGAAAAAATATCTTATCTAAAATATCAAATATCTAGAAACATATCTTCTGACGAGAACGTAATAAACAAGTTTAAGAAAATAACGAAGCCCACGAACAAGAAAGAATTAGAATATTTTATCGGATTAATTCATTTCTACTGCAGATATCGTCCTAGATATAGCGAAGTCTCGAGAAGAAATATCTTCTCACGGGAGGTTAACAAACAAAATTGAGAAAATAACGAATCCCACAAACAAGAAAGAATTGGAATCCTTCCTCGGATTAATTAATTTCTACTGCAGATGTCTTCCTAGGTATAGCGAACTCATTGAACGATTTGCAAAACGGCGTAAATATAAAAATATATAAATTCGCATGGACAAAGAAGCAAAGAAATGTTTTCGAAGAACATGGAAGAAAGTGAAAAGGAATTCGAACTTCGACAAAGATCTTCATTAAAGAGGACACAAGAAAAACAAACTGATGAGCAATGCAGACGATCCAAAATATCCAGGAGAAGCGACAGTGCAACGACAGGTGTCAAACTTATCAGGTTCACTCAGGTGTAGCGTGCATGCAAATGAGATACACGCATAAACACTCTGAAAAAGAGAATTCACAAGGAATCTTATAAGATTTATACATCCAAGAAACACCATTGAAAACGAGACTAAAATTGGCCGAAAACGTTTGGAACCATAAAAGTCATGGAAGAATTACAAAATTGAAAAGTCAAAAACGAAAAAATGAGGGAAAATGTTTAATAAAAACTTTATTAATTCTCACCTGATAGCCGTATATAATGAATGGTGTTCGAAAGAATGTTAGCTGCCCAAATATGCATTAATTCATGGTCATGACCCAGCAGCCAACATAGAACATATATAGCAGCTCATTCCTGAAAAATACTCGTGGAACGAAAACTAACAATAGCAAATTATTATACATCTTAATCCGAAACTGAAAATATAAGATTCCCTAACATACAATGGACACAATATCGTACACAACTACTAAATGCCATTTCAACCATCTAGATAGTCCGTTAGAACGCAACAAACAACACAGAATTACTTAAACTTCTGCACGATATACAATGGAATGATTGCACTACATATTACTAAATAAAAACAATGATAAACTTTTTCGCACACCAACTCACCAAAGAAAAAATAGAGACCGTGACTATCGATCAAAATTACTACCTCCAACCTCAATTCAATGCCATCCATATAAAAAACCGAAATCAAAATTCTTTACAAATCAGTCCGACATCTGACAATGGAAAAATGACTAACGTGGACGTAAATCTAAGCAAACTTCGTAAAGCGGAAGTTTTGAAACAACTGCTCTTCCCTCAGTTAACACAATAAAATCCTGACAAAAAAAGTTTAAATCAGCGGCTAAATGTTACTCAATAAATCTTATGTAACCATCAGACGCGCCGACAAAACCAACAGTTAGTAGTTCTCAATCGACAAGATTGAGGCAAATATTGTTATCTATCCTTACACAGAACCATGCAAAATTCGTAAATTAACTGATCACAGCGAACAACGCTGAGATTGATAACTAAAAAGGAAAGAAAATTGTCGGGGATTACAAGCATCGATATCTGTTGGGTAATGTAAAAACCCATATTCCAGGTGTTACTCTCCGACTTATGACTGCACGTATAGCTAAACCAGTACACCTGTTATGAGATACCGTCAATCCTATAATTTCTCCATATATACCAAAAATGTGCAGAATTGCCTCAACAGATAAATTCATTAATATTTTAAACGCAAAATATAAAACAGGTAGTACACTAGATTTAATCAAACCTTTTTAGCCAAATTCCATTTGAAGAAACAATCAACTTAATCAGTGACTGTAACTATCCCTTCTTTAAAGTCAGTCAGTTAAGTGCCATACGTGAGAACACAATTTGGGTGATCATGTCTCGAATAAGACGTGACTGACTGCGCAGAAGATTAACCCGCAGTAAGTTGCCATTGCGTTCTGCGTTAGAGTGTTTGCCAGGCAAGGCTATAGAACCCAATCTGTCCTATTATCTAACCCATAACTGTATGGAAGAGTCGGATTAATATCTTTCTTAAGGTTATCTAGGCGTAAATGAATACCATGAATTCCACTGGAATTCTTACTCGGTTCCCTGATTTGTCGTTCCGAGTCGATATCCACTGCACCACAAAGGACTCTAAAACTTCTCCTGAAAATATTCATCGCCAGGACCACTAAAGCAAAATTTTATGATAATAATGGCAACACCTATACCCAACCTAATGGCATCAGCATGGGAAACCCATTAGGTCTTTTTTCTCTAACTTTGCATTTATTATTTTGAAAATAATGCTTTTAAACAATTGAGAAACCACAAATATTACAAAAGGTAAAAAGGTAAAATTGTCATATACCCCACCTTGTCGACAACATCACTTGTATGATTATACGCCGATTTGATATATTTACATTCCACACATCAAGATGGATATGAGTTATCCCTCTTAGATTGTATAGAATGAATAATAAAATAAAAGAAAAAGAAATATATGCGATTATTTATTTCAATCGGTATGATCGAATATAACCTTTCCCAGATCGCTTCTTTTATGAACACATGAACTAACCAACAATCCAATGGATAAGCACAAGGCAAACTGGTTTTGATATAAATTTTAATACGTGAAAGGAACAATGCCACGATCGAATACCAAAAAAAAAAGTGAGTATGTCCAACAAACAAACAACTGTGATTAAATCTAAAAATCTCTGTTGGGATACCAAAACTTGTCGAGTTTTGAAGAATTATGACGAATGTAGAAAATCAACACGTAATAAAAAAAATGGGATAGGATATACACAATATTATTGAGCAGGTGGTTATGTTTGCAAAACGTATTGTTGTGGATGTATGCATTTAATTATAACTAGGGGTCCAAAAGCATAATAACTTAACTTTATTCGGTTCTCATTTTTCTCTTTCTTTTCTTCTCTCTCTCTCTCTCTCTCTCTCTCTCTCTCTCTCTTTCTTTCTTTCTTTCTTTTCTTCCTTCCTTCTTTTCTACAAAATCTTGGGTTCGGATGCTGCCCGACTGTAGCAAACTTCTCTCTAATTTTCTCCACTTTCGTTTCTTCAGCTGAACGTTATATTCTCTGCAAATCTGCGTCGATATCTTTCTTATCTGATGATCGTTTCGGTCTAATAAAACTTCTTCCTTTGTTTCTGACGTACCTGGATTTTATATTTTTAGAATATTCTACACTCTCTCATCTATATTCTTTTCTTGTTAATTTAACGTAGAAAACACATACTCTTATGAATTTTATCCGGAGTTGCTACGATTGAGTTACATCATTATAAACAATGAACCCCCTGGTTCGTTAGGCTGTCTTCAGCGTTGAAATATCGAGACCCGTTCAGTCGAAATTTACCCCGTAACTAACTGGGCCTTCTGATTATCTCATGATACGCTTTTTAGGTGCAATGTTTGGCTACTGCTGATTCTTGTACCTTTCATGTCTGTCATTCTTCGAGAGGGTTGTTGCTAAGTGAATATTTGGATCAGTTTAACCTCTCCTCTGCTACTCCCAAACTTATTATAAGCTCACACGTGCCCACCATGTGCTGCCTAGCAGGGTGTAAACTTAGTGAGTGTGTGTGTGGGTTTTGATCTTCATTCGTAACACAATTATGTCATTTTCCTTTTGATAAATAGAGAAACAGTTATAAGTTAAAAATTAACTTTTAAAAAATTTGAATGATAAATTTATATATCAACCCATGGTTAAATACAAAATATTATTCCTTGATGTCGATATAGAACTAAAAAACATAGTATTTTACTTTTAGTATACAAACAAATATGATTAGTACGAAGTCTTGTATTCTAAATTATAATGCCCGAAAATATATGGAATAGCAGCAATAACAAACTTCTTAAAAAGAAACACCTGAATTCCTCTTCCTAATTATTTCTGAGCAAACTAAAACTCACATCATAACCTTTTTTAACTACATAACTGATAAAGAAATAAAATTATTCTGATACAAATACACGACGCCTGTGATAAAAAATACCACAGAAAAAATCAACATACTTTGCTTTAACAAGATTAAATATAATTATAAGCAGAACAAATTCGCCATACGAAAATTCGTTATACATTATATACATGCCGTAATTCCGCAGAAAACTTTAAAAAATTATATATATATATATATATATATATATATATATATATATATATATATATATATATATATATATTACAGAAAACTGTAAGACCGCAAACCTTGCTGTCACTGAACAAAGTAACTCCATTTGATCTAAACTAGCCATAGCCAATACAGTGCATCAAATTCACTGTCCTGGAGAAGAATGTGTTTCTTGTGACAAATCGGTTACCAATATCGGATATATTATCTCCTCCTCGAGTAGATGCATCACCTGTCACTAATTCAACAAAAGTGTTGTAAAAACATCAATTAACCTATCATTTACAAGATACCTTAGAAGCTCTGCTCGAGTCACTAGATTTCTATATAAATCACATTATCAGAAACTTATCGCTTTTAGTGAGGCCTTTTATATAAAATATTTCTAGCCAACTCCTAATCTCTCTTTAGTGAAAATTGTGTATTAAAGCTTTTTTGTATAGAAAAATGTTCACTAAATACCAGCAGCGAGAAGCATGTTAAGGTTTAGAATAAACGCTTCTATTAAAAACCACACAAAATAAATTACAATGTAACGGTCAAAATATGAGGAAAATACCAACGCCAGAGAGAAAACATCCATTAAATTTGCAATAGAAGTATTCGAAAACGTTTCCGACAATAAATTGTTCTTACAAAACTGGAAAAATAATGATTCTAGTAAAAAAGATATAAAACTAGTTAAATATTTGTTGCTGACTGTATTTAATGAAAGCTGTTTAAGAGAATGATTGCTGCTTGAATATATATATACATATACATATATTCTTTTTTTGAAAGAGATATTATGACATGACCACTGTTTTAAAAATGTAGTGTTTTCAGGTGAATTTCAAGAACTGATTTTACTGTTTTTTTAGAACGCTCAAGTTACGGGAATGTTTTTTAAACTCACATAACGGGGAATTTCTGAACGCGCAATTTTCAAAATTAGAAGAAATTTTAACATTTTTATCAAGGGTTGTATAAACCTAATATGTATCTACATATGGTACCATTACACTTAGTCATAATTTCTGTTCTTTCATTCAGCAATATTGTTTGGGAATTACATAATACCTATCTTTTCTTCTTGAAATATATATATATAGGGTGGATGTAAATATGTTTACAAACTTCAGGGGCGGAATACTCACATAAGGACAGAAGTTCATATAACCATATATCCGTAAACCCTTAGTTTTCGAGATATTAGGTTTAAAGTTTACGGTAAATAATGTTAAGGGTACACTCAAAAATACAGTCTAAGTGTACATTTCCCTATAATCTGAGAAGCCACCAATCCTGTCTGAGAAACGTGACAATAAATATCAGCAAAGTTTAGATGACACATCAGCCTTCAGGCTTAAAACGCAATTTGATACAGCCGTGCAACTTGGCATTATTTGTAAATTCGATGAGTCGTAAGTAAATATCCTATCAGCCTGTTCTCAATATGAACATCATGAAATTTTTAAATGTAACAGTTCTTACTTAACAAACTACTACACACTCTCAGTTTTGGTCTAACCGAAAATGTACATGAATAACAAATGTAACCTAATCTTTATGGCACGCAATTTCATCTACCGTAAATTTGCTATATATTTATTAGCTCAAAAAAAGAAGGATTTGCGAATATATTTTTTATATTGATTTTTTTTTTGTTTTGTTGTGAAGAAAATTCCCAACTGATGTAAAATTATTTTTGATACATAATGTGTATTTATGAGATCATCCCATAAGTTATGTCCGATGTTTGGATAAAGAAATCAAGTGACCAAAAAGTTACATTTAATCAAAACTTAATAATCAATTTACATTGCCTGATTTTCTTTGACTTTTTCTTTCGATATTTAAGCTTATTTATCACATTAATTTAAAACCCTTTTGGTTTTGGAGCGAATAACTCAGTCTCAATCTCTTTCTAGCTTGTCAAAGTTATTTCCTGCAAATGATTTTGTAAATTGCAAAACAAATGGTAGTCTGAAGGAGTACGCTCGGGAGAGTAAGATGGACGAAGCTCTTCCAAGTTCTGTGATGGGATTTTGCTGTGTGAGTTTGATGAAATGTCACTTCATTTCACGGGACTTTTTTCTCATGAAACATCACTCCTTTTTATTGTTGAAATAGGGACTCTTTTCTTCAAAGTTTGGTTTAAACGCTCTAATTTAATATTTCGAGCTACTTCTGTTTCAAAATGTTCTTCTTTTGTATTCATAAAGAATTCAGTCAGTTAAGCGCTATATGTGAAACATGCTTGGGAGATCACATCTCGAAAAAGACATGGCTGACTGGGCAGAAGATTATCCCGCAGTAGGTTGCCATTATCTTTTGCTGTAGACAAGTCTAAACAACCCAAATTGTCCTGTTATTTAACCCATAACTGGAAGGAAGAGACGGATTAATACCTTTCCCAAGGGTATTGCGCGTAAGTGAATGCAATGAATTCAACTGGAATTTGAACTCGGCTCCCCGATTTCTTGTTCCGAGCCGATATCCACTGAACTACACGTGCCTTAAATGCTTCTTATATACCTCCATGTTAGATGGGTAATAATCAAAACATTTCATATTACTATTAATATGCAAAATAAAATTAAGTTAGTTTAAATGTATCCAAATATATAAAATACTAATAATTTTGTTCAGATTTAATATAGTTCAATTCGAACAGAATTTATGGTATAACTTGATATATATGTATGTATATGTGTGTTCGCAGGCGTGTGAGTCAGAGTGGGTGTCTGCGGATGTTTGTGTGTGCGCGCTGTGGGTTTTTGTCTCGTAGTCTGCTTGTGTCTGTGTATAAGCTTGTTTATACATACATTTGTTGTGCGAGTATATATACATATATCTTTGTCTGTGGCTGTGTATATAAGTACCTATGTGCGTAACCTAGTGTATATTCGTCCATATGTGTATATTCATATATATATATATATATATATGCATGTATCATATTTTATGGTTAATTTGACAGTCGACAAACTTCTTTAAATTAAGCGCGATAGATAGAACAGTGAGAACTTTTACCTAGCCGGTGTCAAAAATAAAAAGTAATTGATAGTTTCAGAAGACAAAAACATTCGAGAGTCATGCTCGCCAATGACATATGGAAGAGGATGATTATTAGTATTTTTTTTTATATTTTTGAGGATGATTATTAGTATTTTTGTTGGATTTAGTTTTGTTTGCGTCTGTTTAAGACAGTCATAAAATTTTGGGACATCGTCTCAATTTTATTTAAAATATATTATAAAACCATCTTAAAAAATTAATAGCTAATCCTTACATTTGCATGAACCCTCTTACGCGGCATTTATTGTTTTAAACTTTATTTAGCCGTTAATCGCTTTCTTCTTTTCGGTTTCTAATTACCAAGAAATAATTTTTCTACTTTGCACACAAATGTAAGATTTCGTTGCATCGAGAATTCATTCTCTGCATATCAAAGAAGATATTTAATTTAATCAAAATGCCATTAATTTCGACTAAGTAACTCGGCCTTGCTTTCTTGAAATAATCTATCAGTGTTCTCAGCTTAGATGTATAATCTTGATAATTCCACATGAGTAATGTGACTCTGAGTTTCATGCGTTATGCATTGAGCAGGTGCATATTGCAAACTGACCGTTGGGAAGATTTGAATTTAAGTTCACGCCATGTTTATAGGAGTTGAAACCTTTAGGGTTGAAATACTATTTTTTAATTTATCAAGAGTAAAATTTAATTTGACAAAAACTACATGGAAACAATAAAATTAATAATTTACAACTCTGAGTCCTAATACCTACGTGATATATATATATATATATATATATATATATATATATATTTTAGAACATGTACATAATTTTTCTATATATACTCGCTACGAATGTACGTTCGTTTCAGCATTGCAACCTCAATGCATCCTCAGGCGAAATGAAAAGTACTGGAAATCCTTTTCCTTTATATTTATTTAGTTTTGATAGAGGTGCTGGCTGGGGTTAAGTGATGGCGTGATATGTGGTTGACAGTTGGAAATTTTGGGGAGAATGTTTAGTTAGATTTGTTGGTGGGAGTTAGCGAGATAGGGGAATAAGTCTATGAGCGTTGGAATTTATTTAGGTTTTTTCTGAAGTGATTGATTAATGAGAGTCTTTGATTCTAGACAGTCCAAATTTTAATTATCCGTTGGCTAGACTATATATTTATGGATTTCTTAGAAGAGCCGATAATAGTTAACGTGGATATTTATTTATTTAATTTTATTTAAGCAGAGTCCTTACAATCAATGCAAGTTTGCATGTTTTATCTTAACATTGAATTTAGATTTTTAATGAGATCACTGATTGAAACTCGTTTCCTCTATTAAATTTTCAATTTTAAATTTTTAATGTTTTTAAAATTTTAATTAAATCATTGTTTGGAAACCTTTTTCTTTTAAATGTTTAATTTTAAATTTCTATTCTAATATCTAGTCAATATATGATTCATCTTATTATGGTTATGGTTATGTTTATTAACCTTACTCTAATTATGCTCATCGTTATTAACCTTAGTCTAATTATATTTTGGACGTTGTAAGAATTCTTCGTTCTGTATTCACCCGGATATATATATATATATATATATATATATATATATATAAATTAAAATAAATTTTCAATATACAAAAATGTTGAATGAACATTTTTGAATATTGAAAATTTATTTTAATTTACATTGGCTCTGTAATTTTAATTACATTGAGCTATACTCCTGTATCATTTTTTAATATTAAAATTTTTAATATTAAATAGGATCAGGTTCTTGGAACTTACCTTCCGACTTTTCCGTTTCGGATTAAAGCAATTTAATAAAATAATATATATATATATATATATATATATATATATATATATATATATATATGTATATGTGTGTGTGTGTGTGTGTGTGTGTGTGTGTGTGTGTGGACGGGTGTGTATACATATATTGTAATTTTGATATTGCAATGTTTTATAAAACCATACTATCACTACACAAAATTTCTTGTTTCAGAACAAAACTGTTCCTCTTCAGGTGATATGTTAAATGAGACTGTGATACTTCAGTTCATATGTTATATGATACTCTGTATCCAGCACTCTTTATAAAATTATATGCTTGAACAGTGGGTTTTTAAACTGCTACTATTTACTTAATATCTTTGTTTTTGTTCTTTTTCTTTTTTTCGTTTTTTATTTACATAAACTCGTTAGGGAGGCTTCTCGCCGTTTTACCCTGTTACTCCTCACTTCATTAAATTATGAGTATTTTAATTCTACTGGGAACTTTTTAAATTTTGAAACAATCATGTCCTGATGGGATTTATTATTCGTGCACGCAATCTTAAGATCAGCGTAAAGAGCGTGTTACTAGCATGAAAAACACTGCATTATTTACTAGACCATATAGTATATGAAAACGGAAAGAAGGGGCTATGTTTTATAAAAAGACAGTAAATACTTTTTTCAGTAAGAGTAAAGTCAATGATATATTAAAATTAAACTAGTTCATAAATTTAACTATATGAAGTATGTTTACCATATAACGGAATATGTGACTAAGTAAACCAAATATTAAACCGAAAATGAGTTTTTTAAAAGTATAAAATTGTAAAACATGAAAAAGTATACTTCAGCTAATGAGAAGAAAACTGAAATGATATGTAAAATTTAAATATTGCAGTGTATACCTTGGAGAATTTTCCCGAGGATAAAGTGGAAAACTGAGGTTACAAATTATCTGGCTTCACAGAAGGATACAGGGAGTAGCAGGGACGATGTGAGCATTGAAGATTTTTTAAGAGAATTAGAAAAAATCGAACAATTACACTTAGAAACAGAACAGTTCATGAAGAATCTAGCACTCATATAACATACTTAAGAAAAAAATTGAGTATTTTTTTTCATAAGAAGCTTGTTAAAGGGTTAAAGCTGTAATAAAAAATTGATAAGACCTACGCAAGATACGTAGAAGTAGAGAGTCATGACACTCCATAGTGTATATGAGATATGGAACAAAGTATGCAGAGAATATGCATAAATATTTATGAAAGAAAAGAACTATAATGTTTTGATTAAGAATTAAAATTTCAATAGCGTGAGTCTGGCAAAAATTTATGTCTTGTAAATTGTAGACAGACACACATAGATATCTATATATGTATATTACGGTTTCATATATCTGCATGTAGTTGTCCAGGTACTCCAGGTATCCATCTTTTTGTTTTGTTTTTTACTTTCCTTTTGCATATTGACAAATTTTGTAATATAAACATTTTGAATAATTTGTTGAATTTGAATATTTATGTATTAATTTTGCCATTTAATTAAGTGTGTGTATAATTATATACTTGCCACATTTCTTCAAAATTCGGCAAAACATTCGCAACAAAATGTACACAGAAGTAGGTGGGTTTTGATTTATTAACTGATTAAACCGTTTGGGTTTCCCACATTTCAAATTAATTGTCTACTACATGTAAACTTTTCACTTTTAGATTGAAACAATGTAGAACATATATAATTAATTGTCTGTTATTTGCTATATGCAGCGGTATGTTTCTCTTTTTCATCGTCTCTCAATATAATTTCATACGGATAGGAACGCAATATGAATTCATTAAAGAATAGCGGTTTAGAAATTTATTGTACATCAGCATTACTTTGCGGTTTTTACAAAAAAATCCTGGCTAAAACTTCTGTAGAAAAGATGGTGGTTGTGAATTTGAAGGGAAGAAGGTCGTAACGAGAATAGCTAAACGGCTTTGGATTTCCATAATATGATTCAAACTATCCAAGATAATGGTGTTACTGATGAACGACGACTTAGGGGAAATAAAACCAGCAGACTAAAAATGTTAAGAAATAGTTATTAACAACCAGATATGGTAATAAATAATACAATCTTAAAAGTGATATTTCAGTTAATACAAACACAGAATGATGTGAATAAGGAACTTTAAATACGTATCTTTGTGAAAAGATATTATTACCCCAAAAATATTGAAAGAATTGGCAATGAAGATTTATAAACATTAATGGCAACTGAAACAACTAAAATCGTGTTAGGTCGCTACGATTGAACTTGTCGGGAATAAAAGTGTTGCCACATTTGAAGTGCAGAATATGTTTTTTTTGTTCTTATTTTTGTAGGTGTGGATAAACTGGTCAAGACTAAGACCTGATTTCAATATAACTGAAGCATTTTGTGGGAAAAGAATTAACAAGTGTTTCAATTAAACTACTCAGTATCGAAGAGCTTCGAACAATGAGCACAATTCGAAGTTAAGAAAATTTTGATATTGCCGCATCGATTAGAGTCAGCATCACTAATTATTATCTGATTAATTTGAGGTTTTGTACTTTCTGTAATAATAAAGATTATTTTTGCGAAAAGAAAAGTTTATTTTTAAAGATATGAAAAGTGGAATTTTCATGGTGGCTCAGTATTTTTCCTTAACCTTTTTGCTATATCACTATGCTTAAGATTTTCTATCATGCACCATATAGAATTAATGATACTATATTAAGTTGTTTTGTTAATTGTTTTCGAGTCTTTACAAATACAAAGAAATATATGCAATGATATTGGTCATTACTTAACATCTTGGTTTCAGTCATCTACCACCATTATATTGCAACTTATCTCGGAGTACTTTGTGCAACAGTTCGGACATTTCTCATGTGGTAAATCGTCTTTAAGGATTTAACGTTCGCATTATGTTCGCATATATCCTACTATTTTAAAACAGAATTACTAGATATAACTATATGTTCTATACTAACAAGTACTTCTCTTGACATATCTACAATTTCAATATATAAACATCTTTATAAATTCTACAATAAGACGGGCCGGTTTTATGATACTGAACTTAGTGACAATGACATTTTTGTTATGCTATTCTTTTAAAATAGGAGTGTTTGTCAGGAGTTTGATAGTAAAAGAATTCGAATATTTCACTCGACTGAGAAAAATAAAATTAATTACATTTGAGAAATGAAAACATATATTAAAAAGAAATTCATGATAAAACACCTAACTATATATTTATATAACATTAAATTGGAAAAATAAATTATAACTCTGAAAAAAAAATTACAAAATTTATTTCTACTATTTTCCGAGTGCAATATGAAATTGTAACTGTGAAACGTCTTGTAAATATTAAACACTTTAAAACTGAAGTTTCTAAGGATACGATATTGCCAAATAGTTTAGGTTTGTAAAATTTAAGATTTTTTTTATCTGTTCATAGTCATGAAAATCGTTTCTATTTTGCTACTTTTAAGATAGGAAGAATTCTTTTCAAAGGATTGTAAGATTTTTATGGGAAAATTAAGTAATGATTTCTTTTGCAATTTTTTTATTTAAAAATCTTCAACCACATTTGTGTTTTGACGATTATTTTTCTTGTCAAGATCATGAATTTAATACTTTTTAAATAATATATATTATTTAAATATCTTTAGATATAAAGTTTGTTAAATGTCTATGATTCACAGTGTTATATTGAGGTGCTCACGGAAGTATAAAGAAATACATGTGTGATCTCCATAGCTAGAAATTTTTTTATTACAATACATTCCTTATATTTTCCGCTTGTCTGTCATACTTTCGTCAAATCCAACGTTGTTATAACTGCGTAGTGTTGGTGCTCACGACAAAACTAAAAAAAAAGAAGAAAAATCAGCACCCAATATAAACGTACGGCTTCATCTTCACACGTTGATGTTCGAATAAAATTGCTGTATGGTAATATGTCCAATACACACACACACGCACATAACTACACACACACACTCACAAACACATGCATAAACACACTCACACGGAAAACATTAGGAAGTGACAGTAGAAAATTCTAGTGTTCATAATAAGAAAAGGACTTGAAAATCCGATATTCCCGGGGCTGATTGATGTCAAGAGGGACAAGAAAACAACGCATAGCCTACTTAGTGAGCTGGAGTTAAAACGAAAATAAAAAATCTATTAAAAGCTAAAAACAGGAAATAGTGGAGAGGCATGGTTGCTTCTGCGTTGACATGATATTACATTTAGAAATGCCAAACAAAAAGTTCTAATTTTTCTATATATTTTTTCAACTTGGTCTGCGAAGCTGATTATAGATATCTTTTGACAGTGTTTACAGTTTGTGATATATTATTTTAGACAAAGGCCGTGTTCCGTATTATTTATTATATTTTGATGTAATGTAGTTGTTTTTTTTTAATTTCTAGTATATATATAAAACACATTATGCTTCTCGTGTATGTACTATTTTGAATTTTATGATTTGTGACCAGAATGTCTGTGTTTCCACTGTCCTTCAGTTATTTCTAATTATAGATTTATTTTCGTTAACCTCTAATTTTACAGTGGCTTGTTTTATTATAAGTTTGCAAGAAAAAGCTATATGAAGAACATTTGTTTTTTGCTCGGCAGTCAAAGGTGTGTTTGCTTTGTGTGGATGGTTTCCTGCAGATATTTATTTTCTAATATATATTTTAATATTAGAGTGGTTTTAATCATTTAATGTTTCTTTTCTTGATGTTTTTTACTGTCTGTTGCGTGAATGAATGAAATAATGACGAAATTACATTATCTTTTCCAAATTTGTTGAAATGGTTTCATGTGAATAATACTTAACCTGCGGTCAATGGATACTTGGAACTGCTTGATTATTGTTGGAGGGATGCTGGAAGATGTGTGCGTGTATAAATAGATCATCCGAAATATAATAAACATGACATGAGTATTGAACTGCAGTATGTATCCGCGTTGTATGGACCTTACATACGCTCAATGTCAGATATTGCAAAACTTTAAGCATAAATATAAAAATCTTTAAAATTTAACACACGCACATATGTAAACAAAATTTAAGCATAAATATATCATATATATATATATATATATATATATATATATATATATATATATATATAGTCACGGATTAATCTCTTCGTTTTAGAATTAAAATCAAGGGAGGCGCTCTAGCGTTTCTAATTCATTTTATATTCATAAGCATTATAATCTATGATCATCTTCAGAAGTGAATTTTTAACCACACAAATTAATGCATTTGACCGTTGTAAACTTTTGAACATGCACTTGTTACGAAAAGTAAATACAAATTTACTATATAGCGGTGGCAAACAATTTTTAGTTGTAAATAAAATAAAACTTACTTTTTAAAAAACAATATGCTGTAAAAGTTTTTTAATTCCAATTTTGATCGTAGTTCTAGATATTGTAGGACATTGCTGCTATACTTGCTATTCATTCATTTAGTATTTTTAAAAATATTTATGCAGACTTTTTCGAGAATTTGAATCTAGTTTTTTATTTATACAGTAAAGTGTACTTGAATTGTCGATTAATATTTTCCTAATTCGGGATTATTGACAGGAATGTTCCTTAAAAATTGTATGCAATAGAAATCTAATCGGCAAATATAGTGTAGGTTTCCAGATAATTTTATTTTCGTAAGATCTGCATATATATTGACAGAGTTACAAATTCCAAAGAATATTTAAATTCATAGATAATGTTGAACTTCTACAAAATATTACCCGATGCAGCGGAGTTTTTGCAGATCAATAACTTGTGGGTATTATAATTAGTATAGTATATAATCTATTTTCATTTCAAACTTACATCACTATGACATTCTTATGTCACTGATGAACAACTTAGACGAGCTGTTAGGAATCTTAGCATAAAGGACAACGAATATAACGGACATAATACTTCCTGAAATAAACCTTAACATTTAATTTAACAAATCAAATACACTCAAACTACTAAGACAAACTCCTTGACCTCGAACCGAGTAGCCAAAAGAAGAATTGATGAGGATGTTCTAGGCTTGCAAAGATTTGTATTTGATAAAAGACAGATTGAAAACCCTAACGACACGGTGTAAACTTGCATATATTTATATATATATCGAATAATTTCAAAATTACGAGTAGGTAAAAAAAACTAACGAAAAAAATATCACTTATCTGGTGTTTCAGTCGCACGATATTATTCGTTTTTATATTATTTCTACAGTGCGATCAGTTGGTTAAGGTTTTAATATTTCACTCCCCCGTCTTCTGACTTTAATAGCAGTAGGCGAGTTATTTTTTATTGGGATGATTGGTTATTCAACATTCAGTTGGTTAAAGTTCCAATACCTCTCTCTAATTACCTTGCTCATAATTCTAGCAGCAGGCGAGTTTTTAAACCTACCGTATTTCAAATCATTTTCCTATCTCTTCTTCAAAGATAAGGGAGCCGACTCACAAATTTCATTCTGATTTTGTTAAACAAGCACCCCAACCGGGGTGCAAAAAGGGGACGTAAGGTTTTAATTTTTCTCCTTGCATAATTTATTCCATCTCGAAATGAAAACTATTACATTTAACCATTTAGACTTCCAATATTAAACACACTCTATTTGTCTGCCTGCACTTATCAAACGTTCTGGCAAACCAGTAGACAGGGAATTGTCAAAGCCACACCTCAACAGATTTCGTGACTGGCATCAGATGATAGATTCGCTTAAAAATAATTTTGTACTCATTATATTTCACATCATTTTTTTTAACTCTTAATACTTATACAAATATTCTTGGCACAAATAACGGTATTCTTCAGTTCTAAAGAAATATTTCATCATCTTGAGAATCACTTGAAGATAATAATAACCATCAGAAATTAGGGATTCATTAAAAAATGAAATAATCAGAAAAAAACCTCTGATATTCTAATATATTTCTCACAGATACCAGCAAAAATAGAACTTATAAAGTACTATAATATACATAATAAAAATATATATACATATATATATATATATATATATACATATCTAAATATATAAGCATATTTCTAGTCTCGATCTTTTCTTTGCTCTTCATTTTCGTCGTTACTGCTCTTTTCGTTCAATTCATTTTACAAAGATTTTTCTCCTGATGAGATGTTGGACGAAATGTTCTTTGGAGCTAACAATACATACCTTGTTTTAAAATAGTATATATATATATATATATATATATATATATATATATATATATATACAGACTAATACTTTATTATCTAAATCGGAAAGTTAAAAGTTGAAATCGTATCTTCTTTTTATATCTTATTGCTATTGTAGCTAGAGTACTACCAACAGAAAATACCAAACAGTTACACAGAGGATTGTTATATGCAAAAATATCAACGTTGTGAAAAATAATATGATGTTCCTGGTTATTAGAATATTTATTATTCATGCTCATTCAAAAACTAATTAATAATCAACTTATATATCGCTAACAAATATTGTAGTGAGAATAAAATATTCAAAACCAACACATTGTTTTACTTTTGTCATGATTCGTGTGAAATCATCATAATATTGGGGTAAGAGAAAAGCACGCGAAAGCACAGCTGAAAAAAAGAACTCTTAGAATATCTTGACTTATTAATCAATATTTTTAACACATAATATTTCTACAATTGTTATATACATTCTAATTTACACCCAAACGTCTAGACAGAGCGTACAACGATGCATAACGGTTTTACACGTAATATATATATATATATATATATATATATATATGTGTGTGTGTGTGTGTGTGTGTGTGTGTGTGTGTGTGTGTGTATCAGCAAAAACAAACAACTCCGATAAGTAATGACATCATGACGGTGTTCTCACAAAATTTCGAAGTCAATATTAAGTGACAAATTCTGTACCCTAAGATTATATATATATATATATATATATATATATATATATATATATATATAGGGTGAGTCACGCGAAACCTATGTTTTTGGAACGCTTCAAATTTTTGCTCTTGAAAGTTGGCCATCATTTTCAGGCATAATTTGTTGCTCATAAACTTTCCATAATGTCCTTGTTGAATAAATGTTTTTATGTTCATTCTAAAGATTGTGTTGAAAGATTTGCCGAGTTTTGCTTCCCTTAAAATATCCATGTTCCCTGACTCAAGCTGTATATATATGGTGCAAACATGTGTTATTTATACCTGTTTAGTTAGTCTGATACAATAATTTTTAATTTTTAATGCAAAGAGTATATATATATATATATATATACATATAAATTTAATGCAAAAGATTTGTCACTTTCACTTAGCAGGTTCATATCGATATCGAAGTTCCGTGAGGACACTGTCGTAATGTTTTCACTCATCTGGGCTATATTATTCTTTTTTGCTAGAGCGTCCTGTTTTCCTTTCATATGTATAAGAATCCTGGTGCATTTTGATATTTTCAGGGAGTGTTTTTGATTGCGATTTTTTCATTTCCTTTTTTTTTGTATATATATTATGCTGATATTTGTTTTTTTTTAATGTTTTTTCATGGCTTTGTTAATGTACGCGCGAGTGGATGTCCACTTAATTGTTTTGTATTGAGTAATTTTCACCTTAATTGTTTTAAGCGGGCAACTCTTCGTTGCCAGCCATAGGTCTTCCAACAGACACTCTCTTTACCCAGGTCAGCACTACTTTCTCAAGGCACAATATTTGAGAATCGGTGTTGGGACTGAGGTCTTGTGGGAAGATGAATACAGGCATGACAAATGATTGCACTAAACAACTTTGTAATTGCCATTAGACTCCTTCTAAATCGGCTGTGCTGTCCTCCTCTTGACACCTAAGCACTCTGAAAGGTTTATGTTAAATGTTGCGTTACTAAATTTCTAGCAGATTGAATTGCATTATGGTGCAATTTTCTCACAGACTGGCGCCAATTTACCCATCGCGTTCACACACAGAGACACACATACGCATATATATATATATATATCTGTGTGTGTGTGGACAGTGTATTTGTTTGTGTGTATATGCAAGGAAACGCCATCACATAAATTCTGTACGGTTCTACATGTGGGACATTTCTAGATATATATATATTTTTTTTTATATATTATAGTATGTAAAATTCTCTCTAATAACAAAGCATTTTTGTCATTCTTTTTCCTTCAGCCGTTCCGTTCCGTCCCATCCGTGAAAAATTGCTATTGTTACATCACGGATATAACAATTCCCATAACGGGAGAAAAGTAAATGGGAGAATAAATCTTTCTTTCCTAGATTTCACCCCCGTTACACACACACACACATCTATATATCTGCTTGGATAGTGCATCAAAAGCATATGTTCGCACATCCAAGCGATAACATATAAAATCAACATGGCGCATTCTTCCGCACTTTAAACCACACATGCACATATAAAGAAAGACACCTGTTTACAGACGTGTGTATTCGATCAGTGGTGCTCATGTGATCAGCTCATGTGTGTAATCGATATTCATTGGAGAAGCTTGCAGTCTGCTCGCATGTCTAGTAATTATGTTAACCTATTTCAAGTGAAGAGACAAAGTCGCCATATTGCATTGCAGAGTCAAAATGGAATTGAAAGTAATTACGGCCGTGTAAAAGTAAGCAGAGTCAAAGGGACAAAGAAAATGTTAAATCAACAATATATAGGACACAAAAAAGAAAAATAAAGCAAACAAAATCATGAGACACAAATAAAAATAGCTAAACAAAACAAAAACCTGATTATTAGGAGAAATGCAACAATTGGATAAGACTGTGATGGCCGCAACAGAACTGGGAGGGAAGAGTGAGTAAAAGATTCTGATACAGATGTTAGGAAATGAATTGAAATACGTAGCAAAAGGTGATTATTGAAATTATT
The DNA here is from genome assembly GCA_037127315.1 of Ascarosepion bandense. Lineage (NCBI taxonomy): Eukaryota > Metazoa > Mollusca > Cephalopoda > Sepiida > Sepiidae > Ascarosepion > Ascarosepion bandense. The sequence goes on along the minus strand of JBBBDQ010001213.1, from coordinate 2,374,479 downwards.
TGCGTGCTTTGTATATCACTGTAATGTCTAACCATTTTTCTCTCTGTGTGTGTGTGTGTGTGTGTCCGTCTGTCTTCGTGTGTGAAATTATAATTTTAAAGTATGCTATGATTATGGATGAATGTGCTCATTACATGTAATAAAACGTGTGTGAATATAACTGTGGACAGAGAGGTAAATAGTTTATTTCAAGCTTCATATCTAGCTTGAATACTGAATTCGAGCATGAAACATTCGCCAGTAGGCGTTGAACTCATTCAATTCTCTTTACTTCAAAACACACCCACACAAACCCATACACTCTCACACAGACACACGCACACACACACACACGTGGGTGTATGATAACGTATCTATGTATATAAGCGAGAAAGGCAGTGCGAATATATGGAAGTGATTTACATGACAACCGTTATTTACAGGCTTTAGACGATCATCAGGTTAACTGTGCATGCTTTCTTCGAGGGCCTTATATTAAGACTGAAACTGCATTGAGCTTTTTTCATACTAAACGCAAACGGCGTGTCCTGTCGATAGCGATTGCACGAAACAAACTGTCGCTTCTAGATTTTGAAGTCAATGTACCACTTTCAGATTTTCAGACCCTCTAAACTAGATAGTGAGCACTTTAAGTATATATTAATACAGCCTACCTTAAAATGAAATATATATATATATATATATATATATATATATATGTGTGTGTGTGTGTGTGTGTGTGTGTGTGTGTGAGTGAGTGTTAATGATTATTTTTCAGAAGTTGTATTTAGTCACTCTATTTTATATTATTTTGTTCATTTTAACATTTATGTTTTCCTTTTTACCGTTATTTGTACTCATTTTTTCAATGAGTAATATTTTCGATGTTAATTTTTGTTTGTTTTATAATATTTTATTAATCTATTATTTTCTGTTTGTTTTTCGTTCTGTCGTGCATCTTTTATCATATAATTGTATTTTTACTTTTGATTGTATAATTATTTTTATCAATTATTCATTTATATTTGAAGTAATTCATATTGTCTTCTTTGTTACGGTATTTAAATTTATTTTTTGCATTTGCACCTCTGTAAATTTTGTTCACGTTTCACGTTTCTTGCATAGTATTTTCACATGGCTTTTACTCTTCACTGAAAAAAAACTTTCCGGTTAGGGAATTGATGATGACATGAATAAATTCCGATTTCAGTTTACTTTATTCTTTTTAATTTTCTTCATTTTCTTGAAACTCTTCGTTTTTTCCATGACATTTCTTAAATCAACATTTTTCTTTTTTGCAGTAAGAAGTAGAATCAGAATCGACAAATTCTATTTCCAATTTTCAATCAAAGTTAATTTTTTATGTTCAGCTTTTTCATGAAGATTTCATTTCATCTCTGCTTATTACTAATCTTTCTTGGTCTATTTTCTTTTCTCTTCTTTTTTTTTCAAACAGCATGTCTCATTATCTTACGATTTGGTCCTTTTGTACATTTTTAGTTTTGTTTTTATTGCTCAAGCCAGAAGAAATTAACTACTTCTAAACGTTTCTTTCTTTGAATAACATTTTTCTTTCATCCACAAGTTTGTTTTTATAGACATCTTACGTATTTTGTTAAAATCTTACTGATTTTTTTCCTGAAGTTTCGTCATCGTTAGGTTGTTCATTTCTATTTGTATTATTGTAATTCTGCATATATCTTTTTGTTCCTCAGAGCTATCACACTGTCACAGTTTATTTCTCACGATATCAATTATTTATTCGAATGCGTTATCCGAATGTAGGTCTGTATATTTTGCCATACAGTTCTCTAATTCACATACATGCGTATTTGCGTATATTCTTTTAGTTCTAAGTTTTTTCTTTCACGTTTTGTAGAATTACTGAATCCTTAACTCTCAATTGCTGTTTATGTCACATCATTTTTATCTATCATCGTGCTATCTTTTTGTGTACAATTCAGAAGAAGTTTCATTTTTATTCCTAAATATTTTTTTTATAAAATGAAGTAATTAAACTCTCTCAGAAAAACAAAATAGAGGACATCAACAAGAGCACAGAGTTATTTTATTTTTAAACATGATCAAGAAAAAATGTGGGACAGTATTTTTTATATAAAGTCTTGGATCATGTCATATCACCCATCCACATAGCTTACACTGTCTGAATAAAACGAAAAACTAATAATTCTGTTACTCACTGTGTACTCTATACTTGCATGTTTGTACTAAAACTATGCTAGAATTACTAATTTACAATACTTATTTGGTGCAATTAGATGTTAGATGTTATTCTGCAATTTAGTTTTATTGATGATTACGACACTAGAAATTCTCCAGACGGACTTGTGCCAAAACTAAACTGTACATAATGAAAATCAACACGCTGCATTACAAACGTAAGTCTCATCAGATCTAGTTTCAGTCAGAATGATTCTAGATATTTGTCTGTCACTTCATATCTAGAGAGGTAAAACAGCCATTAAGACACATGGGATTACTGGGAGTAAGAAAATATGAGAAAAGTACTGCTAAGTAACATTAGCAATAAACGAACAATAAGTAAGTAGACAGGCGGTAACGATTGCTATTTTTTTAAAATCTGATGGTGAATGATAAGCATGAAGCAATAAATCGGAAAAGAGTTCAGCAAGCAAAATCAAATAAAAAATACCTTTTATAATAAATCTTATCTTTATATGAAGCCATTTCAACGAAATTGATGAGTCATAACCTTTAATCTATTACTGTCCCTATTTTGTTAAAGTTTTGGTACATATAAGAAGGTCTATCAGAACAATCACCATGAAAGTATTTACAAAACACGCCCAAGAATCTGTTATGTACGTGGGAAATTGAATAGAGCCGATGCTCCAGGCCTGAACTTATACTAACGCAGTTTCTGCTTTGAACTTTCAGTATTTTAAATATATAGCACCCAACCAGATATGGAATAGACAGTCAAATGAATGGGGAAAACAAGAAAAATAACTTATTTGTGTTAATGCACGTACTATCCCGTTTTCTAGCAGTGAACATACGTAGTTCCTAATTAATAACTATTTCTTATCAGTTTTCACATTGGTATCTAAACTGAGAACGCAATAATTTACAAATGTATTAGAAGTAAATCTGATTGGATCGATAATATTAAATTATGAGCTGCTTCCAAAATCGTTTTACAATGCCATTAGACTCCTTCTAAATCAGCTGTGCTGTCCTCCTCTTGACACCCCAAGGACACAAGAAAATATTAGTTGGCATCAAACTGTTTGTAGAAAAGATACAGTGAATCTACGTCATGTCGGTGAGAAGGGGACTGAATCTGAAATGCAAAGTCAGGATCGATTACATTGCAGATTGTCTGATTAGATTTTGTCAAGTAGCTAAAAAATTAATATCAAGAGCTCCAGACTAGAAAGAGCAACATTAATCAATTCAAGGTCGAAATGTAGATTTATACATGTGCAAGATGCATCCTGGTGTCAAGAATATTCAGGCACAAAAAAGTGACCTACCTTTCCTCACACTAGATGCAGTTATTGATTCGTTCCACCTCAGGTCGATTGAAAAATGTTATAGCTAAATCCACTGCTAAGAAGGTTGTGTCACTGTGTCTGGCCAGGATATTTTTTCCGCCTGAATCCATCCTGCATATATACAAATCAACCATTCGTCCGTGCATGGAATACTGCTGTCATATATGGTCAGACGCCCCTGCCGTTCACCTCAGTGTTCTCGACAGGCTCCAAAAGAGAATCAGAAATGTGATAGGTACTGACTTGGCGGCTCGACTACAGCCACTTCCCCACCGACGAAATGTGGCCTCCCTTTGCCTGTTCTATAAATTCTTTCAGTCACTGATGTCTCCTCAACAGGTGTTTACTCGTGCAACCAGATTGGCAACTGGGTCCCAACTATTCACAATCAGGTTAGCCTAATGCAGACGACAATTCTACTCCTGCAGCTTCCTCTCTCGCACTTCCCGCCTGTGGAACTCGCTCCTATATTCTTGCTTTCCTGACGGCTACAACTTCCAATGCAATGTCAATACTCATCTATTAACCACTTGACTCTAGTTCTTTCCCCACACCGTATATCCTTTCCTTTCTCTCCATCTTTGGAACTGTCATCATACCTGCATTCTCATCTTTCTGTTGCTCCTTTCAAACTGGTTCGTCTTCCTCTTCACTCTCTTCTAATTAAGATTTTACACTTATGTAGCCCCCTGCACATCAGTGGCATTACCGGCTTGCTCGGGGTGAAACGATTAAAAAAACAAATTTAAGGTGATGCAATGTGTTGCTCTCCATATCAAATATGACAACATAAGTAAATTTATGTGAGATGTATAGACGCAGAAAATGGACTCTAAAGAGAGAAAAAAAGATTCTAGCAACACACAGTGACACAGCTTTCCTTTCATTAGATTGATTCGTTATTTCTTCTAGTTGATTCGATTTAGTAGTTGCACTAATCAGGTTTATTTTGTCAGCATTATAGGTGATTCTCGTACGGGAGTAAATAGCAGTATCAACTGCATAAATGCCAACTTGAAAATTGCTGAATTCAGGAAGGTCCTTGATTAAAATCAGAAACAGCGTAGAACCTTGGATCGAGCCTCGAGCTACATCCGCTGCCTGTTTGTTCAAAGCATCCATCATTTCATGATTCCATAGGAACCACTGGATTGGATCAAGCAATCCTCCTGTAATATTGTAGCACTGGAGATTGCGTAGAAGACAGGGAAACAATTTTCTAGCAGCTTACCGAGTAATTGATTCACTATATTTTTTCTAATTCATGTCCGCTGAAGTTTTGCGTGAGACGGCATCAACCTTATTAATGGAAGGCAGAGGGAGATCATTTAGATGATTAATAGATGATTAATATACAGAAGTTTAGTTTTGGAATCGTTAAAAGTGACAAGCTAATTTTTGCCTCATTTAACGACACTCTTGTGTTCGATCTGGACATCGTGTATTATTTTAAATTTGTTCGACTGATCATCCTTCCTAATGACGCGAGATAGATTGATTTCTTCAGCGTAAATGCAAAGCTGAGTGCTGATTTCTTCACAAATATCGATAATAATGATTTAAAGGGGCGTAGAAAGTAAATCTCCGAGGGGATCGCTGTTTTAGTACGAAATAATCTAGGCGATTTAGTATTACGATTTAATGGGAAATAGTGGATCAGGACAAGACATGGAGATTTTAAGCTCATGAAGAACTCTATGCCAGGTCCTGTTTATTGCGTTCGAGATGTCTAATGTTACAGCCCTGTCTTCACAGATTTAATTTAGCATATAGCAGTTATCGTCAGTACATGAGCAGTTGACTTAAACAAAAAGAAAAACGTATAGTTTCTCCAAGAATAAGCATTGTGATGAGAGATTAAGAAACAGTTTAGTATTGATTAGGGTCTAGGAGTTTGCTAAGAAATGCAAATAAAGAGAGAGTTCGAAGTAAGTCGGCTCAACAGAGTTCTTAAAACTAGAATAACAGATATTGAATTCCAGCAGGTAGGTAAGCATAAGTCATCTAAGCATTTATTATACCGTTTAGATAGAACAGGAGCCAGCTCGGGAGAGCGCTTCTTAATGATAATTACACAGATGCATATGCTTTGCTTAGAGTCTATGTTAAAGAAGATACTGGAAGATTGTTTCTGCATATCAGTCAACAAAGTCCCTTGAAGGAAGTTAGATGGGGATAGATATGATTTATTAAGATTAGAGCTTGATGAAGATTTATGGAAAAAGCATTCAGCAAACTGGTTGAAGACGATGGAAATATAGACTTTGTACTTATTTAAGACTCGATTAGAGAGCCGAAAGTAATCATTCTAGCCAAAGTTCTTAAGGTTATTTGGTGTTTCATTCTCGTGTCAATCAAGTATCTTGTCTATTAAAGGACTCGCTTAAATTTATTACTCGCAGTAACGAATAGGATCTTATAGGATGAAAGCTGTCACACTAGTAGAGCCTACAGAAGTCTTTTCTGTGTGCCATTGCGGTCGAGCATGCTGCTGTAGATCATATAATAGTTTAAAGATTTAGCTGGAGTTTACTAGATAAAATGAAGGTGTCCATGGCGGCTTTGACTTAATAAAGAAAACTCAGTGTCGCAATGTTCATTTCAGAATTTGAAAATGTCAATTCATATGGAGTCATGAAGAATATCCCGGAATGAGTTTCAATTTGAATGCTGGTATCAGAAACTTTACGTATAAGGAGTTTCTGTTTAGTAGGTGAGTGGAACTAAATATCAATAGCCATTTCAGGGTGTTCACAGTTACCAAGAGAGTATTATTTTGCAGCTTGGTAAGAGAGAGGAAAAGAGGCAAGAAATAAATCAAGTACATGGCTTTGTCCCTCGGTTTTGCTAAAGAAAAAATAAGGGAAGTATACGATCTGATTAATGGATTGAGCAATGGAAAAAATATTATTAAACATTGGTAAACTCATTAACTTTAGAATGTTTATGCCACGTGTCATGGTGAGCATTAAATTCATATAAGACAAAGGGTTTCGCAGATGGATAGGGAAAAATTCTCTTTTCTATACTGTCAGCTATTATGTCTAATATACTACAGTCTTGAGAAGCTAGCGATAATGAACAATATATAGATAACATAGATTATTGACGTAAGACGGAATTACAAGATATAGTCAGGGGACTCGAGAGACATTACTCTGGTCATCTGAAGATTACCTTCCATATAAACACCATGGCCATTCATATAACTGCTGGAATTACTTCGGCAAAAAGGAAAGTAATATAAAACCAAGAAATCGTTGGTAGCAATGAAAGTTAGTTTCACAGTGTAGAAAGACATCTGTTGACCGTTCGAGGAAGAAGAAAGATTCTACGCGGAAGAAACTGAAACGGTTACCACGAATATATGTGAAAGTACGACTGGAAGGAGTAGGATATTCTTTTTTACTTGTCTAGTTGCTTTTCCTTTTATATTGTTTTCTATGATATTTTTTCAGAAGAAAAGAAGAATCATCGTAATTGACACTATCTGTCATCAATGGTAATAAAAACCAGCCAGAAATTGGCTGAAAACAGAGCATAGTGTAGCCTCAGTGTTGCCAGAAATATATGCAGGGACATTAACCACGTCCTTCATGGCATTACAAATACCCCAATATTATGCGATGTACTAAGCTTTACGAAAGAGTTTTAGGGCCTAAGGACCAGTCCGAAGCCGGTAAACTGCCTACAATATATTTTAAAATAACAATTCTTAGCCACTGTCTCGTCCGATTAATAAATACAAATTTAAATCATTATGGTTGTGGTAGGAAACCGAAAGTGCTGGTAAAGCATATCTTGAATATGGGACAAGTGATGAAACTCTATTCTCGTTCAACATATATGTAAGTGTTTTGGCCGAACAATAGGTTAAATTACCTATTCCTTTAAGTCTGGTTAAGAAATGCATATTGGTCGAGTAATTAAATTGTGACGTAATTCTGATGTCCAATAAGCACATTGGGAAGGAACTGATGTGAGATAAAAAATAGAAAAATACAAATATTACGAGTTAGATACAAGAATAAAAACATTTTCATTTACACGATATCAATATACATTAAAAATGTGCACCATACGTTAGTAGGCTTCTTTTCAAATGTTCAAAATTGTGTCTTTAATATCAAATAAATATTAAATTTTATTTGATTTTATATATTACTGGTAAAATTATAGAAAATATAAAACAGAAAAACAGAAACAACATATAATAATTAACTTAAATATATCAAGATATTGTAATACTTTAAATACTATTTCAGATTTGTCTTGTGCGTGGTGTTCTATAGCAAAGCGTAACATTTATTACATTAAAAACCTTTCAGATATTGTATTATGTTTATAAAATTATTTAAAATGTTTTTGGTTATCTGATTTGATTGTCTTATATAGCCTTTAATTTTCAATTTCTTTTCAAGTTACTTGAAAATGTTCATGATTTGGTCATTTACCTGCCTTGATTCTCTTCAATGATTATGCAAGTTAATATATTAAAAAAAAATGCTTGAAATTTTTAATTGATCCAAGAAATTTAATTACATAAATGTTATTCAGATAATGCTTCATTTATTTATTAAAATTTATATTAATTTACTTTTTAATATTTTACAGAGTATTCGAATTAATATTAATAAAGAAAAATATATGCACCTCGGTAAAATTCGAAATTGGTTCTTCCTTGGCAGTTACAAACTTTGATAGATGTGAAGTGCTTTACACTACGTACCTCCACTTATTTTACTATACCTAAATTTAAATTTAAATTTTAATGATCAATAATTAATCTTCAAGCTTTAAAATTAGCTATAATTGAAAGCCAAATGATTAAATGTACCAATTCCCGTAAGCAAAATATCCTGGTGTACTTTAAACCGAAATTATATTGATTGGAATCAAAAATTTTCTAAATTTAAAAATTTTCTAAATTTTAAAAATTTTCTAAATTTAAAAAAATTTAAATTTTCCGCCATTTTTCAAGGATTGTAAGCAGAATCCAATTCTCAGATTTAAAAAAATCTTACAAAAATAAAATACACCTCGCTGCCACATTATTTTCTTCAAATTGCCGAATTTAAATTTACTTTAGGTTGACATGAAAGATGAATCTTATGCTTACTGCTTGAAAAATGTTTCAAAAAGCATTCCCCAATTAAAGTAGCCTTATTATCACAGCTGCCAACAACACCTTATCAGCACCTTAAGAGCAGCCGACAACTGATGATTTGGTATCCGTCCAAATGTATGGAAGACGAATTTGGTATAAATCTTATTCATAAAAATCGTTTTATTAATATTGAAATATTTTAAAATAAAAAATTTAATAAAGTTTTCGGCAGTTATCCAATATTTGATGAAGCGTACGTTTGAAGATGATTTATCAAAAATAAAAATAAATTAAAATAATATAAAACTTTCTTTTAAAAAAAATTACAATTTAATAACAGAATGAAAATAACGGCAGAGGTAAATCAATAATTATGAAATGTTATAGTATTTATTAATTTTTATTTTTAATATTTATTTTTCATATTATTTTTAGGTACCTCTACAAATTGTGAATTTCATAATTATTATTTTTTTAACAAAATTAGAAAATTAGGAATTAAAATGTAAAAGTTGCTTTAAATGTTTCAGGAATGATTTGCAAAACAGGCTGTTGAATTATATAAACGTCTTGAAGAGACTTGAATCAGAATCAAAGTGCGGTTTCTCTAGTTTTCCATGTAAGAAAAAACAATCCAAAACGCTTGTAAACTTCTAAAATAAAACATCGTACTTAAATGAACATATTTATTTACACACGATTTTTTTAATTATCTTAAAATACACGGTGTGAAAAATTTTTAAGTTTTTTATTTTTTGATAGACAATATAATCATCAATTCTTAACTAAAAAAGACAACAGATCTTTAAAATTTTGAAACAAAAATTTTAAATCTTTATGAATAATAATAATAATAATAATAATAATAATAATAATAATAATAATAATAATAATAAACAATTCTTTTAAAATTTAGTTAGTAAACGAAAAATTTGTTTCTTCAGACTACAATGCCCTAAATTTTTATTATTTATTTCAGCAATTAAATTTATTTTATTGCATTTTTTATTTTAATCTAATAGCAGATTTTCGGATGGCGCCGAATAATTTCAATAAAATAAATAGATTATATATTTTCCCACGATGAGTTCTGCGTTTAATAAAAAATAATTTAAATTTATTAAAATTTCATGAATATTTGGCCTTTGAGTAATTGTTGTAGGTAAAAGCTAGCATTGATGCTTTCATCTCGGTCATGAAATGCTGACCTAAACCTCATTCAGCTCCTTGGTTCTCATCTGTCCGCTCTGCTGCCATTGCGCAAAGGAACCTCTTTCGTTTATATTGGAGCCAAGTGTCTGACAAAAATAAGCGCATATTTCTCCACTGCTCGTGAGTGTAAGAGGATCTTAAAGGAAGCTAAGCTGTTGTTTGTCGGGAGAGTAAAGCAGCGTACAACATCCCGCAGGCTCGGCTCTAAAGCCTACAGGTGGCACTGGAAATGTGTGCTGAACAACAGCAAATACTCCATCTCTACCGAGCAGATTTTTAGATAGTGCCGAATAATTATAAATAAAAAATAAAATATTTATATTCCCGATGAGTTCTGCGTTTAACGAATAAAAATAATTTACAGAAATTAAAATTTATTAAAATTTCATGAATTTATGTGGAATTGGAGAAACAGAGGTAAAGAAAAGTTCATCAATATTTTAAAAAATAATTATTTCGTAAATAATTTCATTCATTTGTGAATGAGCAACCAAAGTTTTATTGAAATCCAACAATGATTTGATTTCTGCGAGAATTTCAAAATTAATGTGTTTGTCACCAAAAAAGTGAGTTACGTAAAACATTACGTAATCGATTGTAAACAGTCGTAAGATATTCTCAGATTTTCTGCAACGCTAACTCAATTCAAATCAAACTTTTCTGCCAAAATTTTGAACATGTTTAAATGGATTAAAAAATCATAAAATAATGAAAAATTACTTTGATCTTTCCTCTTAAGAATATTATAAACATTTTGATAGAAAAAGTTATTTTTAGTAAGTTTTGACTCTTTGAAATCATACTATGCTGGATTTTTTGTGATGTAATGGAATTACCTACTTTACATCGTCATGGGAAAGAAGTGATCAATTATTCGGACGATAATGCATATCTAAAAAAGGTGATGGATTGTTATTGATTAATTTGTGATGATTCATTAGATTTGGGGTTACAAGAATTATATTTATTAAAAGGTATATATATTTTCGTCTGTCATGCATGCTGTTTGGGTTAACATCAGTGAATACCTCCCTCTCTCTAGAGGGTTTCGTCTCGAATCTCCTGACCACTCATAAATGTGTCTCTATCTTTCACTTCTAAAATCCGTAAGCCGTCTTTTCTTTCTGTACCGTTCAAATTCCTCTCCCGACTGCTTCCTTCTAGACAGTATTTTCTGCACTATAGATAAGGCTACTTCCTCCAAACCTTACGCAAACATATTTGTGTTCAGTGATTTTAATGCCCACCATGCCAAGTGACTGTGAAAATCTCTCAACGTTCCTGCTAGTATTCTTGCCATGAACTTTAAAAGTTACTTACTCACTTACGCAAGTGGTGCATTTACCTACGCGTTTTTCCATTATCCCTACAGAACACGCTTTTTTGCAAGATCACCGCTTCACCTACATCTCTGATTTCAGCCAAGCCTTGCAGGTTACCATCTTCGAAACTCGGATCTTCCTGTCGTTTCCATTAATATTTATTTCCACTCCCACTCCTGTCAGGAACTTCCTACTAACATAATTTCTTACTACTACCAAATAGCAAACCGGATTCTTTCTGCGATTTCTTGTGACATCTCTTATGAAAAATAATTGGCCTTCGAGGACTACGACTTTGAGGTCTTGTCCTAGGTAAAAGCTAGCATTGATGCTTTCATCTCGGTCATGAAGTTTTGACCTAAACCTCATTCATATCTTTGGTTCTCACCTATCCGTTCTGCGGCCATTGCGCAAAGAAACCTCTTTTTCATTTATATTTGAGCCAAGCGTCTGACAAAAATAAGTGCATAATTCTCTTCTGCTCGTGAGTGTAAGAGAATCCTAAAGGAAGCTAGGCTGTTGTTTGAGTGAAGCAGCGTACAACATCACGCCGGCTAGGCTTTAAAGACTGCTGATGGCTCAGAAAATGTGTGCTGAACAACATCAAATACTCCATCTTTCTTTAATCAACAAATATGAGGTCTTCACAGTCTCTGCGGACAAAGCTGAGTATTTTACTTGTTGATTTTCCTCCAACTTCGTATTTGACACGTGTGGATTTACCCGACTTGCTTCTTAGAACCGTGGCTCAATTGAGGGATGTATACATAAGCCCCTCTAGCATGGAAGATTATTTCAAAACTTTACGCATATAAGGTGAGTGGAGGCGATGGAATCAATGTGATTGTCTTGAAAAAATTTACTCTTAAACTCTCCTCTCTGCTTCCTGTTTTTTCTGCCTGTGGAAGTTCACTTTTGTGGTTCCGTGTAGTTAAGAATGCAGAAGAAGCCTCTCTAATTATCACGCTTTCAGCCTTTTGCCAGTTTTCGGCAACGTGTTCGAGGTTATCATGAATTCTGAAATAGTTCGAAATCTGATAAACTATTCGCCAACAAACACTATGGCTTCTGCTTTGCTAGGTCTACTGCCTGCTTATAACCGAGTATATATACCAGACCCTCCCTAAGAACGGCGAATCTTAAGCTGTTGTCTTGGATATATACAAAGCATTTGATAGAATCTGACACGCCGGCATTCTGCACGAGCTACAGGGTTATGGTATCACTGGTTTGATCCAATAAAACACATCAATCCGTAGAATGAAGTAGGTCTTGAATAGGCATGCCTCAAGATCCTATCACATGAACGTAGATATTCCCTAAGGCTTCATCCTATGTCCAACACCTTTCCTGATCTTCATCAACAATCTCACTGATGTGATCAAATCCCAAGCACACATTTACGCTGACGACACGGATCTCTCTTGGATGGGTGCAAGTAAAGGGTGGAAAAATTCAATGGATCCAAAACGTTAAGCACAATAAACAGTCCCTCTTGCTCTCATTAACATAGATCTAGCTCGTCTCCCTGAAAGCAAAACCCTGCGCCTCCTCCGCGTCACTGTCTAAAATGACCTCAAGTGGAAAGACTGCATTGAATAAATAGCAAAGTCGGCTACTTGAAAGTTTAGGTCACTATGTCGGGTCAGGAAGTTTTTCTCGCCAGAATCCATCTTGCATATATACAAATCAATAACCCGCATATGCATTGAACACTCTTGTCATATCTGTTCTGGTATCCCTGCTATTCATCTCGACATTCTCAGCAGGCTTCAGAAGCGAATCGTCAATGTAATCGATCCAGCCATTTTCTCCTCGATGGAATCTGGTTTCCTTATGTTTTTTGTACATATATTTTCATAACTTCTGCTCCGACGAGCTTAGGTCTCTGGAGACCCCGCTAGAAGGATTTGCTCGAGCAACAAGTCTGGCAACAAGTCCCATTCATTTTCAGTCAAACCATCAAAATGCCACCGCCAAATCTAATCTAACAATTTCTTTTCTCGCACTTCCCGCCTGTAAAACTAGCTGTCTGTATAATTGCTTTTCTGATAGCTACCATCTCAATAAGTTTAAATGTCACGGCTATCGCTATCTCTTATCCCATACTTCACTTATACTATCCGAACCCCCTCTGAATTTTGTTGTTTTTCCTTTTTCCATCCAGTCATACACAACACTCTTCACACTATTATTCCTATCCTTTTCTTGTGCATTATCTGACATCTCCTACAAGTGGATCTTCTTCCATTCCTCTTTGGTTTCTTCTTGTCTTTGATCTCCTCTCTGCCTTTTTTGGGTGAAATGATAAAAAAAAAGCATTGAATATTCGAGAAAACTTATTGAAGGAAAATATGTGCTCTCTGGCCCGATTCGAACCTACGTCTCTCTTAGCACAAACATTTCTGCCTATATATCCGATGCATTTTAGACTGTCTCGGTATAAGATCTGTCTATGACCATACTTTGATTTGAATAGTGCCTTATAAACGTACATCTTTCTCAGACTCCCAAATCATTCATAACTGCTCATTTTCATATTCTAAAGTAAACAAAGAAATTACTAAAGAATATAATTATTTCTGACACAATCTTTATTATTTAAACGTTGTTTATGATTCATACCCGTATTTGAGTAGATGCATATTTATTAAACTGGTTATTTATTTTCATCTACAGGCCAGAACTTTTAAGAAATCATATTTAAAAAAATAGAAGATTTTATATAATCTACTACATTGTTTTAATTACATAATTCCTATTTTCTTTTACACATTTTGGTTACCGTTCTATTTCAAAAACTTATTTAAGTTAAATATACATGCTTGATATGTATTTGTTACCATTTATGATACATCATCAAAGTTCCTTACGATATGTTAACGATTAAGTATTAAAAGAAAGGCTCAAATTAATGAGAATTTATTATTACTGAACGCTTATTTTGGTTAAATATTATTTCCTCGAGTAAAATATGTACAGCATTTGACGAAATGCGTATCATCAATTTGCATCAAAGCAAACGTTCAAGGAGAAATATCTCTCTTCCGAAAATGACAAATGCGTGGAATGTTGCAGTATATATGCCTTTTAAAAATATCCAAAATATTTATGACGTAAATCTGAATATTGGCAAAAAATGGCATCGTAACTAATATTGGGATAGTTTAATTGTCATAGTTTATGGAAAGTAATTATCTTTTTTCAAAATTTGACCATTGTTATAAAATAAAGCACGGTAATAATTTAGTATATATTTTAATATAATTTTATACTTAGTATTTTGATCCTTCAATATGTTAAAATTAATTTAATAAATCCTAAAACCTTGAAAAAATTCTCGTGATATAGTTAAAATTATCTCTTTATAGGTTATGAAAAAAATCTCATTAGTATTCCGTTTTGCGAATATTGTTTTCCAGAAAATGCATAAAAAACCTTCTAAAATAATTACAAATGCTCCATATTATTATTGTCACCATTTCATCGACAAAAATAACACGACATAGCCTTTAAAACTGAAGTAAAGTGTTATAAGAATGAAGCAAGTATCACCATACTGATTGTTTCATTTGTTGTGTCAAATATATGCATAAATATTAAAAGTTTAGTGACCACTACTTTAGTGAACTCATGTGGAAGATGGTGTAAACAATGAGTACGAAGGATAGTGAGGATTGCTTAAAATGGTGTTAAATGAACTACAAGAGAAACGACTGATGAAATACAGTTTGCAAAGGAAAAAGTTTCCTGACCGAATTTTGGATTTAATTTTTTAAGGAAAAAGTTGAACAAGTATTCTTCAAGAAGTGTTATTTTTAAAATCTGGCTAATTGATAGTACCTTTGAAGATGGATAAACATCATGTTGAGAGGATTTGGCAATTAAATAGTATGATATTAATGAAAAAACCTAGTTATTTTCTCATAGCTGCGAATCACATGTTTTGTTAAAACCTGGTAAAATTATTCTCCAGACAAATAATGAAGATGGTAATTTTACGTTTCTTTGATGTTTGGTACAAGAGATTCTTGGATACTTGCTTAGTGCTGATAAAAACACAAGAGGATGGACAACTGGTTCCAATATCACTGATAATTATAGTCTAGTTTTTCATAGAATTGGAAAGAAATAGGGGACTAAATGCGTATATTTTTGATGAAAAACTGTAGGGAATTATATTGTTAAAATTATACACCCATTGATTAGTAATTAACTGCGAGAATTATTTTGTTCTTGCAAAAGTTTTTGATTATTTGTTTTCTTTAAAAGATTTAAAAATATAATTTTATGCAATACAGTCTAAACATAATTATTTCTAATTAATTTTTTGGATATTACAATTAAATAATACCGATAATTTTTCAACTGTACTATTAGTTTTGAGAGTTGTAGTTTTAAATTACATTAAGGAACTTCAATATAAAAAAATTACAATATCATAAAAATGTGGAATTATTACCAAAGACATAGCCCTAAAGAACAAAGATTAAATGTGTATACAAATATGGTCATCTCATAATAAATTAGATCTACCCGTCTTGAAAATACAAAAATGTCGGCTGAATAATATTTTTTATAGCAGTTTTGCTTTTACCTTCTCAAAATTTAGACTGAAACTGAGGTTGATAATACAATCACATAAGAATATATAAAGATATGCAGAAATATTCAATCAACGAGTAGAATAATTAATTAAGCAGTACTAAAATTTAGGATAGAGAGTGGAAGTAATATACAATAAAAAATCAAGCAAAACATTTCAGAGACTAATACGTTCTAATGAATAAATTCCAGCAGAAAAATAACTTTTTCGTGTATTTATTTGAGTACTATTTCCAAATTTTCACTTTTCAATATATATATATATATATATATATATATATATATATATATATATATATATATATATATATATATATATATATATATATATATATATATATATATATATATAAGAATGTTAGTACGTTATTTTTTCTATTTGTTTTCTTTTATTATTCATAAACAACTTCAACACATCTGAAATACAATAACCGTATGTTGTAGCAAAACAAATCATGAAAAATATTGTTCGTATTATTTTAACTGACCTTGGACGAAACAAACGAATATCTTCAACGACCTAATATAATACTTATTTATTTCTAGGTATATAATGTATATTTTATTTCTTAAAAACATATAAATAGAATAATTCATACATATAACTTACCAAAACAGATATAAATAGTATTCATTTTTTCGCGGGATATATATTTAAAAATCAATTAAAGTTTAACACGGATAAATACAAGAAAATAAAATGGGAACTAAATGTATGAATATAGATGCAGATACATTAACAGAAACTTAACAGAATAAGAAAACCTAAACACAACTTACAGAAAAATAAATTCTGATACTTCAAGACAGTGAAAAAAATGTGATTGCAATAAGGATAGTGAAAAAGAGTTCGAGACAAAAACAATGATCTATTGACAGCTAGAGTGTGACTAAAATGATAGAAAACCAACAAATATATGAGGGAAAGTTATCCAGAGTGAGCAACTAAAAGGCGTGAAGAAACTAGCTGGACATTTGTCTATTTTTCCCCATTTTACTTTCTTTTCGAAGACTGTAATTTGAGATGTGTATATTTTGAGTGAGCGTATAACAATTTAAGCACATCATAGTGTGTTGTAAGAATTGGCAAAGGGAGACATTTTTTGGCACATACTTCTGCGATCTGACTGGTCATTTTCGTGCTGCAAATTGTCCATGACCTCGTCCTATAGTAAATACGTGACTTTATTAGTGGGAATTGAAGTCTATTTGCTG